>CM056723.1:77714587-77956155 GCA_029844215.1 Przewalskia tangutica | reverse complement strand
GCGGCATGGCGGGGTTATAGCATATCGTCGGCAATTTGAAGAAACACGAGAACTACCCGCGTGATTTGGAGTTAGCGGTGTGATTCGCTTTGAAGATGCTGGAGGCCTTGTTTGTATGGGGTTCACGTGGATATTTTCACAGACCACAAGAGCCTCGGTATATCTTGACGGAGGAGTGAACTTCGGCGAGAGCGGTGGTTAGAGTTGCTTAAGGATTACGATGTTGATATCTGTACCACCGGGAAGGCGATGTTGTGGCGGATGCTCTTAGTCGTAGGTCGATGGGGAGCCTATCGGATGTGCGGCTAGAGAGGAGGGACATGGTTGCGTGATTTGCATCGGTTAGCGAGCCTTGGTGTCCGTTTGATTGATTACGATAGCGATGGGGTTAGAGTTCGTGAGGTTGCGAGTCTTCCGTCGTTGAGGAGGTGAAGAGCAGCGATTCGAGGATCGGCTTTGATTCGATATCGTGATGCGACTCTTACGTGAGGCAAGGGTCGCTTTTGAGGTAGCACGATGGGGTGCTAAGGTTTGAGAAGCGGTCTGTGTTCGGATGTTTGAGGACTTGGCGGAGTTCTTGGGGAAGCACCTGGTAGCGCGTTACTCTATCCGTCGAAGTCGACCAAGATGTACCACGACCTTAGATCTGTATTGGTGGGATGGCTTGAAGAGGGCGTTGCGAGTTAAGTAGCTCGATGCCGTGTTGTCGGCGGTGAAGGTAGAGCACGGAGGCACAGTGGTTTATTCTGACGATTGAGATCAGGCACGGAAGTGGGAGGTAATCAACATGGACTTCGTCACGGGATTACCTCGCACTCGGAGAGACATGATTCTATATGGGTTATCGTCGGCGGTGTGAAATCAGCCCACTTTCTTCCGTCGGGGCGACTTTTAGGTGAGATTATGCGGACTTTACATCAGAGATCGTCGGTGCATGGAGTCCTACCCGATCATATCGAGCAGAGAGCGGTTTATGGCTAAGTGGAGAGTCGCTTCGAGAGGGTTTAGGGGCGAGTGAGCACAGTCGCATTTCATCCACGAGCAGACGGGACGGCGAGCGCACTATCCGGACTCTTGAGGATATCTTTGCGAGCTGTGTTGTGACCGATGGTAGTTGGGAGGATCATTTGCCTCTGGTTGAGTTCGCGTATAATAATAGCTACGCTCAGAGTATTGAGATGGCGCCTTATGAGGCCTTGTATGGGAGAAGTGCGGATCGCCTATAGGTTGGTTCGATGTGGGTGAGGTGCGGCTAGTGGGACGGTTGATCGTGGCGATGGATAAGGTGAAGCTTATCAAGGCGGCTATTGACTCGAGTCGGCAAGTCGTATGCGAGATCATCGTCGTCGGCATATTGAGTTCGAGTTCATGATTGGGTTTTCCTAAAGGTGTCACCCATGAAGGGTGTGATGAGATTAGGGAAGAAGGAAACTGGCCCAGTACATTGGGCGTTTAGTTGTCATGAGGTAAGCAAGGTTGCTATGAGTTGGATCTGCCGTCCGTCTGGAAGCGGTGCATCGGTTTTTCACGTATCTATCTTTGAGGAGATGTATCGGGGATCCATCTAGGGTACACCGTTGGCGATGTCGGTGGCCAGGGGTTATCGTATGAGAGATTCCATGGCGATAGTCGATGCGTCGAGTTAGGCGTCTGCGGACGAGGGCGTGGCCGTCGAAGTCTTGTGGCGGAGCGAGCTCGGGAGGAGATGGCGTGGGAAGCGAGGAGGACATGAGGCGAAGTATCCTCACTATTCCCCACCTCCGGGTAATTCACTTTCCCTCTTGTAAATTTTAGTTATCGTTTACGCCTAAGTGTTGTTGCGTGGCGTGTGTGGCATTTGCAAGTATTTAAGTTATGAAGAATCTTATCGTTAAGCGTCTTGGGAAGGAACATTCGGGATGAATGTTTCTAAGGGGAGAATGTTATACCCGTATTTCAGTATGTCGTAAGGGAATACGTCTGAAAATCTAGCCTTAAAGATAAGCCTTGGGCGTTTTTATTTGTGCCTGACTCACTAAAAGAATCGTTTCCGGCGAAGCGTTTCCCACGACTTTCGTAGGGTAAATTCGGCTATGCCATTTCTAATTTTGCGGATTTTTAGAGGCGAAACATTTTGGACCAGCGGGAGAGCGACATGGCACCCTCCGATTGGTGGACTTGAATCGATCCGTTGGGCGAAATTGGAGAAACATTGGCACGTTTTTGTGCCTTGTGCACAAGTCGAGGAGTTGGTAGGATATTTGTGTGGAGTAAATCTTCACCTACACTTGCCTTGCACTTGTCTTAATCTTGGCCATTGGTTGGCCAGCTTCTTGACCTATAAATACCCGTAGAGATGAAGAGTTCTTCGTCCACAAATCTTTCAAGTCTTGAAAATCCTCTCCTCTCCTTTGTAGCCTTTTCGTCCAGACCCTCCACTCCCCTTGTGAAGGCCTTGGCGAATACCCCACTAGCTAGCCAAAATCTACTCCCTCTTGGTAGAAAAGTTGCCTTCTTGTATTGTTATAATGCCCAAAATACCTAGCCCAAATACCTTAGTACTTAGTAGAAGTTGTGAAGAACTTCTAAGGTTTCCTTGGAGCATACAACTTAGGAGCAAAACCTTGCTCGGTGTGACTTTTCTAGGATATTATTGGGCTTCTTGAGGTAACTAATCCTAACCCTCTTTTGAATTAGAGAATACATCTGTAGTAGTATTAGAATAAGTATTAAATACTTAGAAGAATATCACAGAATAAATTGAGCTATTACCACAGTGAGAAGGGTTTAAAGAAGAATAATCAAGCTGTACTTACATAGGACTATTTTCCTGATGAACTTATATAGCTCAGGGTAGGAAGTGCTGTGACTTTCCATAGAATTGTGAACCCTCTGTTTAGAATGACCTTGAGTAGTCTTTGATAGATGTGCGTGACTATTATGGTGACTCTCTGTAGCGACATATTGACTTGGCGGTGGTTTTATTTGAGAAGGTATGTGATTCTTCCTAAAGCATGATATTTTACAATATATATAGTGCGGTGAAGCGTCGTGTGTTAAGCGAATAATAACTACGGCAATGTCTTTGACTTAAGCACGAATAACACTTACGGCAATGCCTCGGCTTAAGCACGAATAACAACAGCGTGCCTACGACTTAAGCTTTGAATAATAAAGATGAAAGCATTTCAAAGAATCTTTGAATCATTTTTAAGAAGAGAACTAATTGGTTTTAAGCGAAGCTTAAGAGTTATACTAGCTTTATGGGAAGTTAAGTATAACCACTTAAGATTGATAAAAGCAGTTTGCCTATGTGTTTATAACGGACTTATATTGAATTGTGAAAGAATAATAAGATGGTTTGATAAGTAGACATGATATGATGCTATGTGTGTTAGTGTCTTATAGCGTTTGTGTAAAGAGTATTCTTGTTGTGCTTATGTTGTTTAACGATAATTTTATTAGGTTAGTGTAACATCACTCGCTCTTGACATAATGCAGGGGTTAAGGCGCCTCCGTGCGGGGTAGACTTCGGTGATGCAGGACCGTGATTCGAGAATACCTCATGCGGGTCAAAGGGACCTATGCGAACTACGGGAGTTCGAGGTTAGTGTGCGGGGTTATACCTCATGCGGTCATGTGGCCGTGCGGACTACGAGTCGGGGCGATCGGAGGTAGCTACCGCCGTGCGAGGTTATATACCTATGCGGGCTATGTGATTGGCCTATGCGGACTCTGGGAGTCGAGATTAGGCTTGCATGGTGATACTACGGGCAGTGGCCTGCCGATCATTCGCGACCTAGAAAAGACACATTCTGATTTACCTATTGCTGCTCTTGTTTGTGATGTGTACTATATGCGGTTTCCTTGGTTGTTTCATACATACTTGCAAAAGCCCATTTTTAAAATGATATGTTTCATTTAAGTATTTCTGATTTCATATACTTAGTACTGTTGTCTTGACCTCCTTGAGGCTGCGTTCATCTGCGAGTAAGAGCGGCAGTGCTAGATCCATTCTTAGGATCTACTACGTTGGTGTCGGGAGCTCCATCTTTTAGGAGAGCTCTACTTTTAGGTATGATCTCACTGTTGTAGATAGTTTTATCTGATCGAGGTATGGCGGGGCCACTGTCGCCATAGTTGTATATTTCCTTAAGTGCATGTAGTCGTATTTATGCGATGTCGAGATGTAGCTATTAAACCATGTTTATATATATATCTTAGAAAGCGATGTTTTCTCCATAAAGCGTATGTCTTATTTTATAAATTGTTTCATGTCTTGCTTTATATTTCCGATTACTGCGATGTATGACTACTTGGGTGCCGGTAAGGCACGATCCACGGGCCGAGCAGTCGTGACCTGAAACATTTGGACAGCGAGAGGCGACAACATCGCTCGTTGATGGGCGATGTGGGCGGTTTAGGGCGATTGGAATGGCTTTAGTTGGTAGGATATTTTGTGAGGATTTGTGGAGTAGGGACTAGGGGCACTTGGGCGCGTCTTGGCCTACACTTAACACTTGGCTAGATCTTGACCGTTGGTTGGCCTTTGCTTGGCTATAAATACCTCGCTTTGAAGACTTATTCATCCTAAATCTCTAAGTCTTGAGGCTTCCCCCTTTGTGTGGTTGTCGTCCTAGCCTCCCTCCCCTTTGAGAAGGCCGCTTTGGCGAGAGTCCCTCCCCTTGGCGAGTACCCCTCCAGTGGGGTAGGCGATGGGTATACCCACTTGTGGTGTTGTCTCGTATAAATATACCACTCTTGGTAGAAATAATCTCAAAAGTATTGTTGTTATACCCAAAATTACCTTAGTAGTATACCTTGTAGTATTCCAAGATACCTCTATCGTAGAGCAGGAAATACTCAGAAATGTCCTTTTGTCTCAAGCCAAAACCACTAAGTAAAATCTCCATAGTTGGTTGGAGTATTAAGAAGAAGTTGCGTAGAACTTCTAAGGGTTGTTTGGGCGGGTTGGAGCACCGGAGTAGGAGCTAAAGCGTTGCTAAGGATCGGCGTCTATACTTGGATAATTATGGGCTTATTGAGGTAATTATCTTGTCCCCCTATTGTAATTGGAAAATACATGTTGTAGGAATATATAGTTGAAGTATACTATATATAGAACAGAACATATTTTTGCGGCAATGTCTTTGGACTTAAGCCTGAATCTAAAGAAGAAGCGTTTGTAATTCGTGGGGTGTATTCTGATGAACTTGTGTAGTTTGTGAATAGGGAAGTCTTGCAGATTTTCCGTAGGATCTTGTATCTAGATTTATTCTCTGAGTAGTCTAGACTTATATAACTGTATAGGTTGAATGTTCTGCGAGTGGCATGTGCTCTTGAGAAGGTGGACGAGCTAGCGGGTTATAGCGATGGGCGATTTGCTAATAGTCGATAATCGTCGCGGTATGTGATTCTTCTATCACGGCAGGCATGATATTTTAAAGAAGTATATATAGTCACGGTAGGCGTGCGTGTTAAGCTGAGCGTGGTTGTCGGCAATGTCTTTTGACAAGCACGAATGATAAGAACTTTGAAGTATTTCAAAAAGTATTAAGAACTATTTTCGAAAGAAGAGTAACACTTGGTTTTGAAAACATAAGAGTTATACTAGCTTTATGGGAAGTTAGGTATAACGTCTTAAGAAAGATAAAATGAATGATTTATTGATCTTAAAAGATAAGAGACTTGATCTTAAAAGATAAGAGACTTGACTTAAATGAATTGATATGAATTTCGTGTGAAACCTCATTCGTGAGTAATGAGTACTTGGTTTTAAAAGGAATAATGTTTCTTGATTTGAAATCGAATAAGTATCGAACAAACCACGTGGCGCTAATAAAGGAAATGTTTTGACTAATAAGTATTATTCAAACGGTAGAAACTTCAAATCTGCATAGAAGCTAAGATGAGACAAAATGATATTACATTTCCTAGATCATGGCTGCGGTAATAAGATTGTTATGAACAAGAATAACCTACTCGCACATAAGGTATATGTTTCTCAAATTGTTTTAAAGGATTAAAACTATGAACTACAAACCTTTCGAAAATGAGAAACTTGAGTAATTGAAATTAGGCAAACTTGGAGCGTTTGGAAAAGAATGTTGTTACTTGATTTTACAAAGAAGTGTTTTGATTTACTTGAAAGATAATCACTCTATTTTCATATACTCTGGGTATTGTGTGACTTTTGTGAAATGCGTATCTTTTAAAGAGTTAATGTATGAAGTACTTTGGGGATAAAAACCGATCTTGTTAATCATATAGTAGAAAGTACCTTGTGTGTATAACTTGATTGTGTTGGTTTGTGATAGCCTTGTAATACTTTCTTGTTGATTTGTTAAGTAAACATGCTAGGATCTTCACGTGTGTTAGTATCTTGTGATGTTTGTGTAAAGGGGTTTCCTTGATTGTGCTTATGTTGTTTAAGCGATAAGTTGTTATGTTAGTATTGTATCACTCGTGATTAGAGTTAAAGGCGCCCTCCGTCTGCGGGAGTAGACTTCGGTAGTGCTGTGTGACCTATGATTCGAGAATACCTTATGCAGTGCATGTGGCCTATGCGGGCTGCGGGAGTTCGAGTTAGTGTGCGGCCTTTGTGGTCATGCGATGCATGTGGCGTGCGGGCGGCGAGTCGAGGCAGCTGCAGGGAGTAGCTACCCTCGATGCGGGAATACCTCATGCGGGCCATCGGGTGGCTTATGCGGGCTGGGAAGTTCGAGGCTAAACGCGCATTAGATCTGCGAGCGAGTGGCGGCTTTGATCATGTAATGATGCAGGCGGATCGTAATCTGATTTATGACCTTGATGTCTTGTAGGTTTTGGTAGTCGGCTATGCCTTCGTACTTACCGTGCGGTTTTATGATGACCAGGTGGGACACGGTGTTCGTATGTATTCCTTGGTGCTTTTATATCATAGGCTGGCGGTGAGGAAGGTATTCCACGGGCATGATTGATGTTGTGGGCGTGAGACCCGTTGTTATATTTGAGTGATAGCGTTGAGGCGTGAGTCACGACTTGACATGATTGCTTATTTATTGTGAGCTGTAGTTTGGTTATCATACATGTCTCACTGCTTTATATAGACTTATGATTTCATTTCTGATATTTTGATTTCACATACTTGGTACTGTTGTTATGACCTCGCCCGAGGCTGCGTTCATCTGCGAGTAAAGGTACACGATCGTTCATCCTCGCTCTTAGGAGTCCGATTCAGCGTTTGGGAAAGCTCCGTTTCTCGGAGGCTTATCTTAGTATAGTCCTGTTGTTGTAGGTGCTTACATTCGGGGTATGGCGAACCTGTCCGTCGTTGTTGTCATATCATTCGTAAGTGCATGTAATCTTGTTGTGGGCGAGGTTGTAATGGGATATAGCTGTTCAAATTGTCATTTATATATATCTGAAAGTGCTTAGTTTTGGATTGCTTTGTCTTATATTCCTTGTCTTGTGCATTGACTTATTTATTGTTTTATGTTCGCTGATTTTCTACGATGTATGACTACTTGGGTGCGGGTAAGGCACGATCCACGAACCGAGCAGTCGTGTGATGAAAGTAGAAACAAAGGAGGTGTTGTCAGATTTTAGTAGAATTTAGTGACCTTACACGTAATATTCTCGTTTGAAGTAAGGCGTTAATAGGCGTATTTTGGATATTATAGGTTGACATACTACGGGCGGGATATTGTACTTGGCAAGTGGTTTGACACGAAAAGGTATGTAGAACTTTTCCTATCTTTTGAGCATGACTAGTTATGCGTATATAGTGCGGTGAGCGTCTGAAGACCTTGATATCCTTTACTAGTTTATGAATAGCCAAGTCGGATGAGTTAGGAGATTAACTCACTTCTTTGAAAGTATTAAGGATGTCTAATGTTTTATTAAAGTTAAGGGACTTGAAGAGTTTTAAAGTATGTGATACTTGTTCCGTTTTAAACGTATAAGTCCCTTGGATAGGAAATTGTATTTGGCTAAGGTGTAAAGTGAATATAACGACTTTATGGGAAGTTGGTTATATTTGCTTTATAGAAAGATAAATGACTTGATTTTAATGAAAAGACAATTTGATTTTAAGGCATCAATTGCCTAAGGTTTTATAATAAAAGTCAACTTGATTTAGAAACCTAACTTTATTTCTAAAGGTATTTGACTTGTCTTGAAAAGTAATTTTGACTTGATACTACGGTTAATAGTATCTTGGAAGTTTTATACTAAAGAGAGTCATTTGTTTTAAAGATTTGAAGTACGTAGTACTTTGGGTTAAACTCCCGGATTTATTATAACATATTAGTGCCTTAAGTAAACTAAAATGAGAGTGTAGACGAATAAGACTAATAAGAAGTTAGGGGAATTTCTAACTTGCTTATTTATTATATAATGAGTTGAGATAGGGTAAGAGTATAAGTGAGGGTAAACCCAGGCGATATACCATTCTCGGGGTAAGAGTATAAATGAGGGTAAACCCCAGGCGTTATACCACTGTTTACCATACTCGAGGTAAGAGTATAAATGAGGTAAACCCCGAGGCGTTATACCACTGCGGGGTAAGAGTATAAATGAGGTAAACCCCGAGGCGTTATACCTGTTTCCATGGGTTCGCTTGTTATACCGTATTTCAGGTATATGCGTGAGGGCGTGCGTGAAAAGTTGAGCCTTAAAGTTAAGCAGGGCGAAATTTTGTTCCATGACTACGAAAAGAATCGTTTTTTTGAAGCGTTTTACAAAACTTGCGAAGGGAAAATTACGGCTATGTCGTTTATATTTTTGCGGATTTTTCAGAGGCGAAATACTTTGGACAGCGAGAGGCGGCACTTGTCACCTCAATTAGCGGATGTGTGGGCGGAAATGGGGCCATTGGAGGTCTTGGGTAGGTAGGATATTTGTGATATTTTGTGTGGTAGTTGGATAAGGTACACGTGGATGAATCCTACTTTGCATGCGCCAGCCATCTTGGCCGTTGGTTGGCCTATAAATACCCACAACTTGAAGGGTTTCTTCGTCCACAAAATCATTTCTCAGTCGTGAAAATCTTTCCCCTCTCTTGTAGTTTTTAGCCCAACCTCCCCTCCCCTGAGAAAGGCCTTTGGCGAAACCTACCACTCACAGTGGTGTTGGTAGAACACGCCACTTACTAGTTGTTCTCGTAAAATACTACCCTCACTCTTGGTAGAAATACTCTCCAGTATTGTTACTATTCAAAATACCTTGGCCCAAATACCTTGTAGTATTCAAGGTTACACTTATGCTAAAAGCCGAAATACTATTATACTTCCCTTGATCGCTCATGAAACCACAGGAAAATCTTCACGGTTGGTTGAAGTATTAGGAAGAAGTTTCGTAGAACTTCTAAGGGTTGTTTGGGCGGGTTGGAGCACCGGAGTAGGAGCTAAAGCTGTTATACCGTAGTTCCGGGGTATGTATGCGAGGGCGTGCGTGCGAGATTCTGACGAGAAAGATTGGAAAGGAAGAAAGAGGTGATTTTCCACGGAAAAGTTTAGGTTTTGTGAAGGAAAAGGTTCGTTAATGGGGTGGATTCCCAGTTTGGTATCGGACTTCTGGAATATTAGAGAATTATGGAATTTTATTTTGGAAATGGTCACGTGGGGCCGCGGGAGAAATTCTGGTTTTGTAGAACCAGCTTTGTTTTGAGATTTTGGACATTGTGGATATTTTTGGAAGATGTTTTATTTTGGGCCAATAGGAGGGTGACACGTGTCACCCACTTTAAGTGGCTTAGCGAATGGCGTTGTCTTATGACACGGTTAAGTCGTTTTTGGCGAAGCGTTACCTAACTGCGAAGGGTAAATTACGGCTATGTCATTTAGTATTTTTGCGGATTTTTAGAGGCAAGCGTTTTGGACAGCGAGAGGGCAACCTTGGCACCTCCGTTGGTGGACTTGAAAGGCGTTAGGGCGAATGGATGAGCAAGTCTTGGTTGATATTTGTGTAGATATTTGTGAGGTTTTAAGGAGTAGGGTCTAGGGGCACTTGGGTGAATCTTGGCCTTACACTTGCTATACACTTGGCTAGATCTTGGCCGTTGGTTGGCCTTGGCTTGTCTTATAAATACCATACTCCTTTGATGAACTTCTTACGTCTAAATATTTGCTAAGTGTTAGAATCCTCCTCACTTCCTTATGGTTCTCGTCCACTCCCTTGTGGCAGAGCACCCACTCTAGGGGTGCTAGCCAGAAGTGTACCCACTGCCTAGTTGCTTTCGTATAATACCCACTTTGTGGTGTAGAAATACTCTCAAGTATTGTTATAATGCCCAATTACCTTAGTCGTATACCTTGTAGTATTCTAAGGTTATACCTATCTGGCAGGAAATACTATTATACTTCCGTCGGTCCACAAAACCGAAACCAGGAAAATCTCCGTAGTCAGTTGGAGTATTGTGTAGAAGTTGGTTAGAACTTCAAGGGTGGTTTAGAGCGGGTTGGGCGCTCGGAGTTGGAGCTAAGCGATTGCGGGATTGACTTTATACTTGGATAATTATGGGCTTATCGAAATTAAATATCTTGTCCTCTATTGTAATTGGAAATTACATGTTGTTAGAATATATAGTTGAAGTATACTATATATAGAGCGAGCGTGGTTAGTTAGCAATGTCTTTTGACTTAAGCTGAAGAAGCCCAGGCGAGCGTATTCTGATGGACTTGTGTAGTAATCTTGTGGAGTAGAATTGTACCGTTCGGGTTAGATGTATAACCCACACGGTTGGCTTGGTAGCGGCCGTTAGAGAGAGGATGAGATTTCTGTTTGTTGGGGAGGTCTTCTTGAATTTTACGTAGAATGTTCTCGATAAGATCTTGATGTTAATAAAGCGCCTTGTGGCCTTATAGGTTGAAGTACTACGTGTGGCGCGTTCTACTTGGCTTAGGAGTAGCGGCGGTTGGAGGTACTTGGGCGTTTTGCTATTAGTCGATACTCGTCGCGGTATGTGAACCTCTCATATCTCTTCTAGCATGATATGTGTGAACTATGTAGTGCGGTGAGCGTACGTGTGTTAAATGTATTTGATTGGTTTGAAACATAAAGTGTTATAGCGGCTTTAGGGAAGTTGGTTATAACGACTTTATGTAGGTCAAAAAATACTTTGTGGTTTTAAAAGGTAAATGATTTGTTTATAAGCGGCTTGATGTGTGATAGTAAAGAACTTGAAGTATTTCAAAGATTTCATCGTTTTGAAAGAAGAGTTATACTAGCTTTATGGGAAGTTAGGTATAACGGCTTAGAATGTTTCTTGATTTTGGAAATCGGGATGTGTATCGACAAACCAACTGCGGCGTTAATAAAAATGTTTTGAATAATTAAGTATTATTAAAACCGGTAGAAACTTCCATCTGCATAGAAGCTAAGATGAGACAAAATGATATTCTAGATCATGATTTCTTTGTAATAAGATTGTTATAAACAAGAATATCCTACTCACATGTAAGACTTATGTTTCTCGGATAGTTTAAAGGAGAATTATATTCTTAAATGAATAAGACTATGAACTCTGAAACCTTTCTAAAATGAGAAACTTGAACATTGGAAATTAGGCAAACTTGATCATTGGAAAGAATGTTGCTACTTGATTTTACAAAGAGGAGTAATTGATTTACTTTAAAAGGATAGTCACTCTATTTATACTACGGGTATTGTGTGACATTGTGAAATGCGTATCTTTTAAAGAGTTAGCGTATGAAGTACTTTGGGGATAAAACCCGAACTTGTTGGCATATAGTAGAAAGTACCTTGTGTGTATAACTTGATTGTGTTGGTTGTGATAGCACAGTAATACTTTCTTGTTGATTGATAAGTAAACATGCTAGGATGCTCGTGTGTTAGTATCTTGTGATGTTGTGTAAAGGGTTTCCTTCGTTGTGCTTATGTTGTAACGATAGGTATTTGTGTTAGTATTTTACATCGCTCGTCTCTTGAGATGATTAGGGGATTAGGCGCCTCCGATGCGGGGTAGACTTCGGTGGTCGATGGACCTATGATTGAGAATACCTCATGCGAGTCGAGGGCTATGCGAACTCTGAGAGTTCGAGTTAGTATCGTCCTTTATGGGCATGCGGTCCGTGTGGCCATGCGGTGCGAAGTCGGGGCGTTATGGGAGTAGCTACCCTCGATGCGAGAATACCTCATGCGGGCGATGAGATTGGCCTATGCGGGTGCGGGAGTTCGAGGGTTAAACAGCGTACATTAATCGTGGGCAAGTGGCGGCTTTGATCGGTGGCGGTCTAAGCAGATCTTATAATCTGATTCATGACCTTGTTGATGCTGTAGGTTTTTAGTAGTCGGCTATGCCTTCGTACTTACCGTCTGATTTTATGATGACCTGGTGGGACACGGTGTTCATATGTGTTCCTTGGTGCTTTTATATCATAGGCTGGCGGTGAGGAAGGTATTCCACGGGCATGATTGATGTTGTGGGCACGAGACCCGTTGTTATACTTGAGTGATGACTTGAGGCGTGAGTCACGACTTGACATGTTGCTTTGTTGTAAAGCGTAGTTTGGTTATCATCATGTCTCTGCTTTATATTTGCTATGATTTCATTTCTGATATGTATTTTCAGTTTCGCATACTAAATTTTTGTTATCTTGACCTCGCCCGGGGTTGCGTTCATCTGCGAGTAAAGGTACACGATCGTTGATCCTCGCTCTTAGGGTCACGATTCGGCTTGTGGGAAGCTCGTTTCTCGGAGGCTTATCTTGGTATAGTCCTGTTGTTGTAGGTGTTTACGTTCGGGGTATGGCGGGCACTGTCCGCCATTGTTGTCGTATCATTTCTTAGAAGTGCGTAGTCTGTTGTGAGAAGGGTTGGTAAAAGTTAAAGCATTCGATTGTAAAAGTTGTTATTTATATATCTTAGAAAGGCAAGTTTTCCCTCAGTTCTTGTTTTGTACTTCACTTGTTTCATGTATATGTTTTATGTTCATTGATTACTACGATGTTGTGTCACTAGGGTGCGGGGTAAGGCACGATCCACGGGCGATTTGGTCGTGACAAAAGTGGTATCGAGCGATTAATCCTCGGAAAGTGTCTGAGCCGTATCGATGAAGTCTTGATTATCGGTGTGTTGTGCACCACGCGATAATCGAGAGGCTATAGGATATTTAGGATTGGTTTCTATTCTTCTCACTCTGAGATCGTGCCTTAGAAATTGTGTTGTAAGTTGGACCTACGTGAAATTCATTCCACTTGCTCGTTATGCCTCGCGTAGAACAACGGGCCCGGGAGGGCGAGCGGCAGGAGGCTGCGAGTTGAGTTGAGAAGGTTGCGAGAACGCAGGCCCGATCATTACCTAGGGTAGTGCCGTTCGGGGATTTTCTGCGGCGTCGCTGCCCGTGAGTTTGCGCGGCGGCGGCGGTTCCTCTGCGTCCGTGATATTTGAACCTTGATTCCACGGCGAAACGATGAATATAGATTGCAAAGCGACCACATTACTAGTATGGATTTGGCTACGGAGATTATACCGATGTACCACGAGTCTTGATGACTACCTAGAGAGGGTTGTGCAAGGTAATTCTTGATTGGGCTTGGCATGGCACGTATGCGGGCTTATATGCAGCGAGAAAAAGCGTAGAGATCGGCGGGTTAACGAGGGCGAGAAGAGGGCGGGCAAGGTCGCGGTAACTTTCAAGGTGAGTATACCTTAAGTGTTATGTTACGATGGCGGTGTGTTAGTTGTGATTAGAAATCATGGTGGGTTAGGAGTAAGATTTTGGGGATAGAGAAGGTGTGAGCCTTAGAGTGTTATCACGTAGAGACCTTAGAGGTAAAGCCGTCTCGAGTAAAGGCGTATATTATGTTTGACCATTATAGGAGTGCATAGTGCGCGTGAGCTATGTTCGTGGGATAAGTCACGAGTAGTGTGGAAGGAAGAGGGTAGTTGAGCTAAGAAGACGCTAGGTTTTAAGTAGCGTGTTTTGAGAGATTGTTCGCTTGGGAGATAGTATTTTGCGCTTAGGTCGGGTTGAGGCCGCGTTGCGGAGTCAACCAGCGGCATGTTTGGTGGTGAAGTGCGGTTGTGGTGGTCGCGCTTGTGGTAAGTCGCGAGGTGTTAGGCTCGAGTTTAGTTAACTAGCGTGCGAGTTCGTGGATGCGTTCGACCGATGGTGATCGATGAGAGCAGCCAGCCGTGTTCTTGATCGGGGCCGTTCACTCGCGATGTTGATTTATCGAAAGGTTGTAAGGCTGCAGGTGCCTACCTTCGCCTTAGAGGCGACGGTGGAGCCAGTTACGGCTGTTTTGTTTACGGAAGTCTTACGAGGCGGGGTTAAGGACTGGTGAGTCTCGAGTCGCGTTCGCCCTCGGGCGATATGTGGAGTGAGGTAGTTGTGAAGATTGTTGTCTCTGTGGAGGAGGCGTTTAAGCTACCATTTCGGTGTTCGGAGGTCACCTTATGAAGCCTTGTAGGGCGGAAGTGTAAGTTGCGGTCGATTGGTTCGATGTTGGCAAGGTTGAGCGGTTGGTTGAGCTTGTTCGGCGGTATGGATAGGAAAAGCTCGTCTAGAAGAAGTTACGGCTCGGAGGAATCGTGCGGATAATCGGCGGCGGCTTAGAGTTGAGTTGGCGGTCGGTCTTCTTGAAAGTACCACCGGACGGTGTGGCGAGTTTGAAGCGAAGGAACTTAGCGGATTACTTTGGGCCTTTAAGAGTTCATGTGAAGAATAGGCGGGTTGCTATATGTTAGCTTTCTTGCGTCCGACTTAGGAGGCGGGGCGTCCGATCTTTTCGTATTGTTATGTTAGGAAAGTATCGAAGATCCGTCGAAGGTTCGATTAATGATGCCGCGTAAAGAGATAGTAACCGAGTTTTGGAAACTAAGCGATGTCGAAATGTGGTAAGGGTTAGTGTCACGGCGGCTTGATGATCGCGTGCGGCCGGTACCATTTGTTGGAGTCGTCGAACAAGGCTCGCGACAAAGTGACAAAGTGGTATTATTTGTGGTGTTATAGAGGTGTTTCCTCGTGGGCTTGGATGTAAGCCTTTGCGCGGTGTTCCGTGGCAGTGTGGCGGGATTGTTCTCATAAGTATAGTAGTAGAGACTATATCGGCGCTTGTATGTTTGGGGACTTAAAAGGAACATTCGGGGCGAATGTTTCTAAGAGAATAATGTTATACCGTAGTTCCGAGGTATGTATGCGAGGGCGTGCGTGCGAGATTACGACGAAAGATTGGAAAGGAAGAAAGAGGTGATTTTTTCCACGGAAAAGTTTAGGTTTTGTGAAGGAAAAGGTTCGTTAATGGGAATTGGATTCCCAGTTTGGTGTCGGACTTCTGGAATATTAGAAAATTATGGAATTTTATTTTGGAAATGGTCACGTGGGGCCGGGAGAAATTCTGATTTTGTAGAACCCTTTGTTTTGAGATTTTGGACATTGTGGATATTTTTGGAAGATGTTTTATTTTGGGCCAATAGGAGGGTGACACGTGTCACCCGCCTAAATGGCTTAGTAGAATGGCGTTTGTCTGACCTTTGGTTAGAGTCGTTTTCGGCGAAGCGTTACCTAACTGCGAAGGGTAAATTACGGCTATGTCATTTAGTATTTTTGCGGATTTTCAGAGGCGAAGCGTTTTGGACCAGCGAGAGGCAGCAGCGGCACCTGCCGTTGGTGGACTGAAGAGGCGTTAGGGCGAATGGATGAGCAAGTCTTGGTTGATATTTGTGTAGATATTTGTGAGGTTTTAGGAGTAGGGTCTAGGGGCACTTGGGTGAATCTTGGCCTTACACTTGCTATACACTTGGCTAGATCTTGGCCGTTGGTTGGCCTTGGCTTGTCTTATAAATACCCTCTCCTTTGATGAACCTTCGTCTAAATATTTCTAAGTGTTAGAATCCTCCCTCCACTTTATGGTTCTCGTCCTCCCCACTTGTGGCGAGAGCACCCCACTCTAGGGGTGCTAGCGAAGTGTACCCACTGCTAGTTGCTTCGTATAATACCACTTTGTGGTGTAGAAATACTCTCAAAGTATTGTTATAATGCCCAATTACCTTAGTAGTATACCTTGTAGTATTCTAAGGTTATACCTATCTGGCTTAGGAAATACTATTATACTTCAGTCAGTCCTGAAACCGAAACCACAGGAAAATCTCCATAGTCAGTTTGGAGTATTGTGTAGAAGTTGGTTAGAACTTCTAAGGGTGGTTTAGGCGGGTTGGGCGCTCGGAGTTGGAGCTAAGCGATTGCGAGGATCGACTTTATACTTGGATAATTATGGGCTTATCGAGGTAAATATCTTGTCCTATTGTAATTGGAAATTACATGTTGTTAGAATATATAGTTGAAGTATACTATATATAGAGCGAGCGTGGTTAGTTGGCAATGTCTTTTGACTTAAGCTGAAGAAGCCCAGGCGTATTCTGATAGACTTGTGTAGTAATCTTGTGGAGTAGAATTGTACCGTTCGGGTTAGATGTATAACCCACACGGTTGGCTTGGTAGCGGCCCAGTTAGAGGAGGAGATTTCTGTTTGTTGCGGGGAGAGTCTTTGCCGGAATTTTACGTAGAATGTTCTCGATAAGATCTTGATGTTAATAAGCGCGCTTGTGGCCTTATAGGTTGAAGTACTACGTGTGGCGCGTTACTACTTGGCAGGAGTAGCGAAGCGGTTGGAGGTACTTGGGCGTTTTGCTATTAGTCGATACTCGTCGCGAGGTATGTGAACCTCTCACTATCTCTTCTAGCATGATATGTGTGAACTATGTAGTGCGGTAGGCGTCACGTGTGTTAAATGTATTTGATTGGTTTGAAACATAAAGTGTTATAACGGCTTTAGGGAAGTTGGTTATAACGACTTTATGTAGGTCAAAAAATACTTTGTGGTTTTAAAAGGTAAATGATTTGTTTATAAGCGGCTTGATGTGTGATAGTAAAGAAATTGAAGTATTTCAAAGATTTCTAAATCGTTTTGAAAGAAGAGTTATACTAGCTTTATGGGAAGTTAGGTATAACGGCTTAAGAATGTTTCTTGATTTTGGAAATCGGGATGTGTATCGACAAACCAACTGCGGCGTTAATAAAAGGAAATGTTTTGAATAATTAAGTATTATTAAAACGGTGAAACTTCCATCTGCATAGAAGCTAAGATGAGACAAAATGATATTCCTAGATCATGAGCTTTGTAATAAGATTGTTATAAACAAGAATATCTACTCATAAGACTTATGTTTCTCGGATAGTTTAAAGGAGAATTATATTCTTAAATGAATAAGACTATGAACTCTGAAACCTTTCTAAAATGAGAAACTTGAACATTGGAAATTAGGCAAACTTGATCATTGGAAAGAATGTTGCTACTTGATTTTACAAAGAGAAGTAATTGATTTACTTTAAAAGGATAGTCACTCTATTTATACTACGGGTATTGTGTGACATTGTGAAATAACGATATCTTTTAAAGAGTTAACGTATGAAGTACTTTGGGGATAAAACCCGAACTTGTTGGCATATAGTAGAAAGTACCTTGTGTGTATAACTTGATTGTGTTGGTTGTGATAGCACAGTAATACTTTCTTGTTGATTGATAAGTAAACATGCTAGGATCTACGTGTGTTAGTATCTTGTGATGTTGTGTAAAGGGGTTTCCTTACGTTGTGCTTATGTTGCTTAGCGATAAGGCTTTGTGTTAGTATTTTACATCGCTCGTCTCTTGAGATGATTAGAGTTAAGCGCCTCCGATGCGGGGTAGACTCGGGCGGGTCGATGGACCTATGATTCGAGAATACCTGCATGCGGTCGAGGGCTATCGCGGGCTCACGAGTTCGAGTTAGTATCGTCCTTTATGGGCATGCGGTCCGTGTGGCCCGTGCGGTGCGAAGTCGGGGCGTTGTCGAGGTAGCTACCCTCGATGCGGGAATACCTCATGCGGGCGATGAGATTGGCCTTTATGCGGGCTGCGGGAGTTCGAGGGTTAGGCAGCGTACGGTAATCGTGGGCAAGTGGCGGCTTTGATCGGTGGCGGTCTAGGCGGATCTTATAATCTGATTCATGACCTTGTTAGTGCGTAGGTTTTTAGTAATCGGCTATGCCTTACGTACTTACCGTGCAGTTTTATGATGACGAGGTGGGACACGGTGTTCATATGTGTTCCTTGGTGCTTTTATATCATAGGCTGGCGGTGAGGAAGGTATTCCACGGGCGTGATTGATGTTGTGGGCACGAGACCCGTTGTTATACTTGAGTGATGACTTGAGGCGTGAGTCACGACTTGACATATTGCTTTGTTGTAAAGCGTAGTTTGGTTATCATCGTGTCTCTGCTTTATATAGTTGCTATGATTTCATTTCTGATATGTATTTTGATTTCGCATACTAAATTTGTTGTCTTGACCTCGCTTGAAGTGCGTTCATCTGCGAGTAAAGTACACGATCGTTGATCCTCGCTCTTAGGGTCGCAGTTCGGCTTGTGGGAAGCTCCGTTTTCGGAGGCTTATCTTGGTATAGTCCCTGTTGTTGTAGGTGTTTACGTTCGGGGTATGGCGGGGCCTGTCCGCCATTGTTATCGTATCATTTCTTAAGTGCGTAGTCTGTTGTGGCGGGGTTGGTAAAAAGTTAAAGCGTTCGATTGTAAAAGTTGTTATTTATATATCTTAGAAAGGCAAGTTTTCCCTCAATTCTTGTTTTGTACTTCACTTGTTTCATGTATATGTTTATGTTCGTGATTACTACGATGTTGTGTCACTAGGGTGCGGGGTAAGGCACGATCCACGGGCGATTTGGTCGTGACATAAGCGTTACTCGGGATCGACATTAAACTTGGATAATTTTGGGCTTCAGGAGTAAATAATCCTATCTTTCTATTGTAATTGGAAATTACATATTATAGTGGTATAGAAGTGAATATAAGATTCATAGAAGAGAATTGAGCGTAATAGAAGGATATTCTGAGAAAAGACTTGGCGAAATCACGTCGGAAGAATATTCTGAGTAGTCTAGACTTTGATAGACTTGTGTAACCTTTATAGGTTGAATGTTACTGCGAGTAGCATGTGCTACTTGAAGGTGGACAAGGCTAAGCGGGTTATAGCCGTGGGCGTTTTGCTAATAGTCGATAATCGTCGCGGTATGTGATTCTTCCTATCCTCTTGAGCATGATATTTTAAAAGAATATATATAGTGCGGTAGGCGTGCGTGTGTTAGCAGCGTAGTTTTATGGCAATGTCTTTTCACTTAAGCTGAATAATAAGAATCTTGAAGTATTTCAAAAGAATTAAGAAACCATTTTGAAAGAAAAGTAATGATTGGTTTTAAAAGCTTAAGAGTTATACTAGCTTTATGGGAAGTTAGGTATAACGACTTAAGAGAGATAAAAAGAATGGTTTATTAATTTTAGAAGTTAAGAGACTTGATCTTAAAGATAAGAGACTTGACTTAAATGAATTAATATGAATTTTGTGTGAAACCTCATTCGTGAGTAATGAGTACTTGGTTTTAAAAGGAATAATGTTTCTTGATTTGAAATCGAATAAGTATCGAACAAACCAACTGCGGCGTTAATAAAGGGAAATGTTTTGACTAATTAAGTATTATTAAAACCAGTAGAAACCTCATCTGCATAGAAGCTAAGATGAGACAAAATGATATTACATTTCCTAGATCATGCATTTGCATTAATAATATTGTTATGAACAAGAATAACCTACTACTTGCATAAGGCATATGTTTCTCAAATGGTTTTAAAGAGAATTATATTATTAAGTGATTAAGACTACGAACTACGAAACCTTTCAAAAATAAGAAACTTGAGCATTTGAAATTAGGCAAACTTGAACGTTTGGAAAATAATGTTGTTACTTGATTTTACAAAAGGAAGCGTTTTGGTTTACTTAAAAAGATAGTCACTCTATTTTAATACTACGGGTATTGTGTGACTTTTGTGAAAGAAACAGATCTTTTAAAGAGTTAATGTATGAAGTACTTTGGGGATAAAAACCAGAAATTGTTAACATAAAGTAGAAAGTACCTCGTGTGAATAACTTGATTGTGTTGGTTTGTGATAGCCTTGTAATACTTTCTTGTTGATTTGATAAGTAAACATGTTAGGATGCTACGTGTGTTAGTATCCGGTGATGTTTGTGTAAAGGGTTTCCACTTGTTGTGCTTATGTTGTTTAACGATAAGTTGTTATGTTATTATATCACATACCGCTTGACTTGTTATCAGGGCTTTCCACCCTTGATGCGGGTCTATATGGCCTATGCGGTCTATGTGACTATGCGGCGGCGGTATGCTCGATTGATCATTCGGGTGTTTATCCGTCGAGGATGCCACATGCGATCTGTGTGACTATGCGGTCTATTGAGACTATGCGGTGCGGGAGTCGGGAGAGTGCAGGGTTAGCTACCGTCGTGTGGAATACCTCATGCGAGTGCGTGTGACTATGCGCTGCGGAAGTCGAGATTGAAACGCATAATGATACTATGGGTGATTGGCCTTGCTTGATCATTCGCGGCCTAGAAAAGACACATTCTTGTTTATCTACCTTGCTCTTGTTTATGTTGTACTATGTGCGATTAGCTGATTGTATTTTCAAATGGTTTTAAATACTTTGATTTTACTTGATGCTTCTGATTTCACATACTTTGTACTGTTATGCGACCTCGCCCGAAGTGCGTTCATGCGCGGTAGAAGTACGCGATCGTTGATCCTCGCTCTTAGAGTCACGATTCAGCGTTTGGGAAGCTCCGTTTCTCGGAGGCTTATCGATGGTATAGTCCCTGTCATTGTAGGTACTTACATTCGAGTATGGCGAACCTGTCCGCCATTGTTATCATATCATTCTTAAGTGCATGCCTTTGTTGTGGCGAGTTGTAAAAAGGATATGCTATTTTAGTTATTATATATATTTATGCGAAAGCAAGTTTTCTCAGATGAAGCTATTTCATATTTCATATTATGTCATGTCTTGTTTTATATTCATTGATTACTACGATGTATGTCTACTTGGGTGCCGGGTAAGGCACGATCCACGAGCAGGTTGGTCGTGACAAAGTGGTATCGAGCGATTAATCCTCGGAAAGTGTCTGACCGTATCTAGTAGAGTCTTGATTATCGGTGTGTTGTGCCTACATCGATAATGTCGAGGCTATAGGATATTTAGGATTGGTTTCCATTCTTCTCACTCTGAGATCGTGCCTTAGAGGTGTTATAAGTTAGACCCTCTAACGTATTTATTTCCGTGCGATTATGCCTCGCGCCAAGCAACCGGGCGAAGCGAAAGCGATCGAGGAGCTGCGAGTAAATCTGAGAGGGTTACTAGGGCGCGGGCGATCATCGCTGAGGTGGTGCTTACGTTCGGGGAGTTACGCTCGTCGCACGGCCCGGCAAAGTTTAATTGCAGCGGTTTGATTTCTGCGGCCATGATATATGAGCCTTGGTTCGGCGAGGAAGCGAGAATATGGATTACAAAGGAATGGACTGTTACTAGGATTTTAGCGGAGAATATAGAGTGCGGATATATCACGGGTCTTGATGACTATCACGAAGAAAGGTTGTGCAAGACTAGCTCTTGATCGAGCATGGATATTGCCAGCGTCTGAGGCTTATGCTACGCGAGAGCGTAGAGATCGGCGGATTAACGAATCGATGAAGAGGCGAACAGCGGTCGCTTTGGTAACTTTCAAGGCGAATCGCCTCAGCAGTGGACTGGATATGCGCCTCCGCCAGTGCAGAGTGGTCCTCGGGGTTCGGGGCGTTCGGTATGCGGAGTTGGTCAAAGCTCGGGAGCCACGGTGCGAATCTGGCGTAAGTCGGCCGGTAGTTGATTTTCCCCGATGTTCCGCGGTGTGGGCGTCGTCGGGAATGTCATCTTTTGTTGATGCTTGTTTTACCTGCGGCCGTCGAGAATGTATGTCGAAAGGATGTCCTAGTAGGAGGATTCAAGTAGGAGGACTCGACTACGGATCGATTCGGATTGATAGTTCGGAGAGGAAGGGGTGTTAGCGGAGGAGGCCACCCCGCGCCGGTGTGGCGTTGTGGTAAGTGTTGTGGGGAGGTCAGACTTTCTGACAACTTGTTATGCTTTAGCCAGCAGGATTGATTGGAACGACAAAGGATAGTGAAACAGTAGATACATGTGTATCCTTAACCCTCTAGAGATTGTATGTGTGATAAGATAATTATATCTTAAGTGTTACGTTCAGTTAACATTGTGTAGAATGTGATTAGAAATCATGGTTAGTTAACCAGGTAAGATTGGGGAATAGAGGAAGTGTGAGCCTTAGAGTTTTATACGTAGAGACCTTAGAGGCGAGGCCATCTCGAGTAAAAGATGTATTTTTATGTTTGACCCTTATCAGAGTGCATAGTACACGTGAGATATGTTTGTGTGATAAATCCCTGAGTGGTATGAAATGAAAGAGGGTAGTTGAGCTAAGAAGACCACTAGGTTTTTCGTGACTTGATTAGTGAGATTGTTAGGATCGGGAACAAGAGTTTTCTTGCAATAGCGGGGCAGGTTGCGGACGATTGCGGGTCAAACCGCGGCTGCGTTGTGGTGGGTCGGTTCGAGGTGGTCGTAGGGTGGTGGATCCGCAGGGTGTTAGGCCCTAGTTTAGTTAACCAGCGTACGAGTTCGTGGATGCGTCGACCAGTAGTCGGGCCAATGGGGTCAGCTCATCTTGTCTTTCAGTCAGGACCGTTTACTCGGCAGAGGGTTATGCGAGATGTTATATCAGAAAGGTTGTAAGGTTGCCCGAGGTTCCTACTTTCACCTTATGACGATGGAGCCAGTTCTGGTGTTTCTTTTACGGAGGTTTTACGAGCGGGGTTAGGAACTTCGGGTGAGTCTCGATGCGCGTTCGCCCCGGGCGGTGTTTGGATGTCAGAGGTAGCTGTGAGGATTGTTGCCTCCTGTTGAGGGAGTGTTTTATAACTACCATTTCAGTATTCGGATATCTCCTTATGAAGCCTTGTAGGGGCGGAAGTGTAAGTTGTCGGTCGATTGGTTCGATGTTGGCAAGGTTCAGATAGTTGGTTCATACTTGTTTCGGCGGAATGTGGATAGGGTGAAGCTTATCCAGTAGAGGTTATTGGCAGCTCATAGTTAACAGAAGTCGTGCGGATAATCGGCGGCGGCAGGAGTTGAGTTGGCGGTGGGTCTTCTTGAAGGTACCACCCGGAAAGAGGGTGACGAGTTGGGAAAGCGAGAGAAACTTAGCGAGTTACTTTGGGCCTTTTAGTCATGTGAAGAATAGGCGGGTTGCTATAGTTAGCATTGTCGTCCGGCGTAGGAAGCGATCGTCCGATCTTTCATGTTGCTATGTTCGGAAGAGTATCGGAGATCCATCCAGAGTATTCTCAGTTAATGATGACCAAGTTGGAGGTAGTAACCCAGAGTTTTGGGAGGCGATGCGATGGGAATGTGGTAAGTTATGAGAAAGAATTGAGTGCGAGAAAGTGCGACAGTAAGGGAAGAAGCGAGCATGTGTTAAGAACATAGATGTGATCTTTTCTTTTGTAAAGTGAAGGTGCGAAGGGAGTATCTTTTAGCCCTTGGTTGGGAGTTTTTGTGATGTTAGAGGTGATTCCTCGTGGACTTGGATGTAAGTATTTGCGCGGGTGTTTTCTGTGGCCATGTGTGGCATTTGCAAACTGGTTAAGCTATGAGGAACTTTGTCGTTATCCGTCTTGAGAAGGAACATTCGGGACGAATGTTTCTAAGGATGGGAGAATGTTATACCCCGTATTTCCAGAGTATGTACGTGAGGACGTACGTAGAAAAGTTTGAGCCTTAAAGTTAGGCAAGGACGAAATTTTGTTCACAACTACCGAAAAGAATCGTTTTTCGACGAAACGTTTTACAAAACTTGCGAAGGGAAAATTACGGCTATGTCATTTATATTTTTTGCGGATTTTTCCGAGAGACGAAATTGTCACGACCCATTCCGGGGCCCGTGACTGGTGCCTTACCGGGGCACACAAGTAGTCATACATCAGAGTAATCAGCGGAAATATAAAACAAGACATGAAACAGTTTATAAAATAAGACACGATTTATGTGAAAGCGTCGCCTTAGGCGTATATATATAAACATGGTTTAGCGATTACATCAAATCTTGTACAACATGACTCTGAGACCTCTGAAATATACAACTATGGCGGGAGGGCCCGCCATACCTACTGTACAAAACTATCTACAACGGGGAGATCATACCCAAAGTAGAGCTTAGGAAAAGATGGAGCTCAGGCAAAGTAGAGATCCTAGAATGTGGATCTAGCACTGCTTGCCGCCTGCGGTATGAGCAGCCCAGAGAGTCGATACAGTACTAAGTATATGAAAGCGTAAAATACTTAAATGAAAACATATCGTGTTAAAATCAGTTTTGCAAGTATGTATGAAACAACGAGGGACCGCGCATGAGTGCCACATCATAAGCAAAACAGCAAATGTAAGCTATGCGAGGTCTTTTCTAGGTGCGAATGATCGAAGCGGGGCCAATTGCGTAGTATCACCATGAAAGCCTAATCACGGACTCCGTAGTCGCATAGGCCACTCACGTAGGCGCGTAAGTACGTAACCCGCGTCGGTAGCTACTCCTCGGCGTCACTGGACTCGTAGTCCGCGTGGCCACGTAGACCGCGTGAGGTATAACCGCATCACTAACACGGAACTCCGTAGCTCCGCGTAGGTCCTTTGGACCCGCATGAGGTATTCTCGAATCATGGTCCCGGACGCGCGAGTCTACCCGCGTCGGATGACAACCCCGTGTAATATGTCAAGAGGTGAGTGATATTATACTAACATAACGACTTATCGTTAAACAACATAAGCACAACAAGAATACTCTCTTATACAAGCGTTACAAGACACTAACACACATAGCATCATATCATGTCTACTTTATCAAACCATCTTATTATTCTTTTCTGAGTCAATATAAATGCATTATAAATACATAGGCAAACTGTTTCTTTTATCATGCTTAAGTGGTTATACCTAACTTCCATAAAGCTAGTATAACTCTTAAGCTTTTGTTTTAAAAACCAATTAGTTCTCTTACATTAAAAAATGATTGATTACTCTTTTGAAATGCCTTGGATCTTTATTATTGGGCTTAAGCGTGAGGCATTGTCGTAAGTATTATTGAGCTTAAGCGTGAGGCATTCTGTAAGTATTATTCGATTAACACGTATGTAAGTCTACCATACTACATATATACTTTAAAATATCATGTTTTAGGAAGAATCACATACTGTCTCGTGAAAACCACCGCGAGTTGAATATGTGCGCTTGAGAGAATCGACTATAATAGTCGGAACGCGTCATCAGCGTTGGACTACTTTATGTGATTCTAATCGAGAGGGTTCTATATCTACGGAAAATTGGGCAGCACTTCCCTGCGGTGAGCTACTCAAGTCTCTCGTGAAAGCAGTCCTATGTAAGTACAATTTGATTAATCTTCTTTTAAACCGCCCTGCGTGATAACGATTCAATTCTATTCGTGATATTCTTACAAGTATTTATACTCATTCTTATACTACTACAGTATGTATTCTCTAATTCAAAGAGGGTTAGGATTAGTTACCTCGGTAAGCCCGATAATATCCTAGATAATGTCGGCGCTTTGAGCAAGGTTTAGCTCTAAGTTATGCGCTCAGGTAGCTCGAGAAACCTTAGAAGTTCTTCACACTTCTACTAAGGACTAAGGGATTTGGGCTAGGGTATTTTGGGCATTATAACAATACTAGAAGACAACTTTTCTACCAAGGGAGGGGTAGATTTCGGCTAGGCTAGGGGAGGGTTGCCTCGGCGAGCTCACTAAAAGGGGGTGTTGGGCGAAAAAGGCTACAAGGGAAAGGAGAGGATTTTCAAGACTTGGAAAGGAATTTGTGGATGAAGAACTCTTCATCTTAAGGGAGTATTTATAGGTCAAGACATGTGACCAAGGGCCAAGATTTAGTAAGTGCTAGGCAAGTGTAAGGTCAAGATTAGGGCAAGTGTCCTTGGCCACTTGCACACAAAATATCCTACCTAATCCTTGACTTGTGCAAAGGCACAAAAATGTGCGCTTCGTTGCCCGGTCGTCGATGGGCGATTTCAAGTCCACCAATGGAGGTGCCAAGTGTCGCCCTCGTTGGTCAAAATGTTCGTCTCTCGGAAAAATCCGCAAAAAATAGAAATGGCATAGCGGAATTTACCTACGAAAGGCGTGGAAGCGTTTAGTCGGAAAACTATTCGTTTTGTGAGTTGTGCCCGAAAAAGCGTTTTGTGCCTAAACTTTAAGGCTAGACTTTTGCGTATTCCACTTACGTACATACTGGAAATCTGAGGTATAACATTCTCCTCGCCTAGAAACATTCGTCACGAATGTTCCTTTCCAAAACGATTAACGATAAGGTCCTTCATGCTTAAGCGGTTTGCAAATGCCACGCGCGGCCACAAAACAACACTTAGGCATAAGCGATAATGAAGATTTACAAGTAGGAAAGTGAATTACGGAGGTGTGGGGAATAGGTGAGGATACTTACGCCTCATGTCCTCACCGACTTTCCACGTCATCTCGCTACGAGCTCGTTCCGCGAAGACTTTGTGGAAGCCCGTCGCCGTCGCGGGCGCTAACGGCGATCGACTATCGCTATGGGAATCTCCTCATACGATAACCCGCCGGTCACTGGACATCGTCAATCGGGTGCACCTAGATGGATCCCCGATACATCTCGCCGGCGTAGATCGTGAAAAACCGGATGCCGCCTCCGGATCGGACGGCGAGATCCAACTCGTGAGCAACCTTGCCTACCTGCGGATGTCTGAAGCGGCCCGATATACCTTGGTGAGTTTCCTTCTTCCGAATCTCATCACACCTTTTATGGGTGACACGCCAGAAAACCCAATCATCAATTGCGAACTCGGATCTGACGGCGATGATCTGCATCGACTTACATCGACTACGGTATCGATAGCGGCTCTCGGATAAGCTTCACCTTATCCCACTGCTGCGCACCAAATTTGGTCCCATTGCACCTCACCCACATCGAACCAACCTATAGGCGTCTGCGCACTTCCTCATACAAGGCCTCATAAGGCGCCGTCGAATCTTTGGAGTGGTAGCTATTATTGTCGCGAACTCAACTAGAGGCAAATGATCCTCGGCTACCCACGAAGTCGATAACACGGGCTCGCGACATATCCTCAAGAGTGCGGATAGTGCGCTCGGCTTTGTCGTCTCGTGGATGGAATGCGATTACTCGAGCTCACTGCGTCCCTAAACCTCTGGAAAGACCTCAGGAAGTTAGCGTAAGCGGGCTCCTGCATGCGATATGATCGAAATAGGGACTCATGCGATCGGCGATCTCTCGAATGTAAAGTCGGCATAATCCTCGGTAGAAAAAGTCGTCTGACGGGAAGAAAGTGGGCTGATTTCGTCGACTGTCGGCGATAACCATATAGAATCATGTCTCCTGCGAGTGCGAGGTAATCGTGATGAAGTCCATGTTGATCACCTCACTTCCAGTCGGGATCTCTATCGTTTGTAACAAACCACCGGGCCTGCGGTGCTCTACCTTCACTGCGACAACGGGCCTTTGAGCTACGAACTCTGCAGCGTCCTCTTGAGCCGTCCGCGATACACGGATCTAAGGTCGTGGTACATCTTGGTCGACCACGGATGGATAGAGTAGCTTGTGCTGTGTGCTTCCCCAGAACCTGCTGCGAAGTCTGAAACATCCGGAACACACAACTGCCATCAAACCTTAGCACCCGTGGTGCTACCTCAGGACCCTTTCCTCACGGAGAGGCGTATCGCGATATCGAATCAAAGTGGATCCTCGATTTGCCTCTTCGCCTCGCCGGCGATGGAAGACTCGGCAACCTCGCGAACTCTAACCCCTTGCTATCGGAATCAATCAAGCGGACACGAGGCTCGCTAAGCGATGCAAATCACGAACCATGCCCCTCCTCTGCCTGCGCGTCGATAGGCTCCCGGCCGACTATGACTAGGCATACGCCTGACATTGGCTTTCCCGGGTGGTACGGGATATCAACATCGTAATCCTTAGAAACTCTAACCACCGTCTCGTCGTAAGTTCGACTCCTCCGGTGAAGATATCTGGAGGCTCTTGTGGTGCAGTAAAAATATCCACGTGAACCCATACAAATAGTGCCTCAGGATCTTGGCGTGAATCACGGCCTGACTCCAAATCATGGGTGGGGTAGTTCCTCTCGTGTTTCTTGGTGTCGGGATGCATATGCTATAACCTGCCATGCTGCGTCAACACATCCCAACCCGATGCCCGACGCATCACATACCGCGACATAACCATCTGGACCTGCGGAAGAGTAAGAAGCGAGGCGGTCGTCGATCTCTCTTTCAACAGCTGGAAACCACGCTCCAAGCATCGATCCATGAAACTTAGCGCCTTACGAGTCGGCCTAGTCAATGGTGCGAGATAGAAGCAAACTTCTCCACGAACGCCGATAATATCTGCGAGGCCCGAAAGCTGCGAACCTGCAGCCGGAGTAGTAGGTGCAGGCCAAGTCTGCGCCTCGATCTTGGCGTATCCACTCGAATGCCATCGGCCCGACAATATGCCCAAGCGCCGCGAAGTCAACCAAAACTCACATTTGGAAAACTTGGCGTCTGGCTAGTCTGGAGAAGCGTCGGCCACGATCGCCGAAAATGCTCGCGTGCTCTGCTCTGGCGAGAATAAACGAAGATATCATCAATGAACACTATCACAAGCGTGTCCAAAAATGGTTTGAACACTCGGTTCATCAAATCCATGAATCTGCGGAGCATTGGTCAACCCAAAGACATGACCACGAACTCATAATGCGTCTGGGTCGGAATGCGATCTAGGGACATCCGCTCTCGACTACTTTGATGATAGCGGCCGTAGATCAATCTTGGAGAAACACCTCGCGCCACTGCAGTGGTCGAACAAATCATCAATCTTGGGAAGGGTATACATTCTTAATGGTCACCTTGTTCACCATGTAATCAACACACGTGCGCGGCGTCCGTCCTTCTTCTTCGCGAACAATCTGGCGCTCCCGGGGAGAAACACTAGGCTGATGAAGCCGCTTCTCCGGCCAAATCCCTAAGGTGATCCTTGACTCTCTCAACTCGGCGGTGCCATTACGTATGGCGGAATGGAAATAGGCGAGTGTGCGCAATATGTCAATACAAAACTCAATCTCCTCTCGGGAGGATGCGGAGGTCGTGCGGAAATACGTCGGGAACTCTCGACCCACTGGAGGCGACGGAAAATCTGGTACGCGACCTCGATATCAAACACGAGCGAGATGGTAGATATACCCCTGCGCACCATCTTCCTAGCCTTGAGGTAGGAAATAAACCTACCGCCGGCGTCTGTGCTCCTCCCACTCAACAACCGGCTCGCCGAGCTGGAACCGTACTACTCTCTCTCTGCGGTCTACATTGGCGTAGCAAGAAGCTAGCCAATCCGTCCCGTGATCACGTCGAAGTCAATCATCTCCAACTCTATCAAGTCGGCTGGGTCAACGGCGTAAATAGTCACGGGACAAGCTCTATATACCCGAGCTACCATTGAATCACCCATGGCGTAGCTACCTCGAAAGGGTCTATGGACTCGGGCTCTATCCTATCCTACTAGCAACAAGGGAGATATATGGGGTGAGTAGAACCGGATCTATCAAAGCATACACATCAAACGAGCCCGATAAGGTACGTGGCGACATCGGTGAGGCCTCACGATCTGTCGGTGGACAAAGCATAAATGCGATTACGAGGACCGCTAGAACTGGGACACGCGCCACGACCTCTGCCGCGACCTGCTGGTCCATGAGTACCCTGCCCTCGAGGCGAGTAGCTGTCGAGGATGAAGAAGACTGGCGAAAGAACACGTGGTGACCCTACCATCAGCCTTGCCGCGGTGGACGGTTCCTCGCATAGTGACCTGCGGCCTGGCCCGAAACAAGCTCCGTAGCACCTGACTCGAAGTGGGATCTGCGCGCGTCGGCCACCGAGGGGTGGTGCCGTCGGCGATACCTCTTTGCTCACGGGCGTCACGAAGTCACAGGGCCTGATGCGCCTCGAATATCACGGGTGTCTTTGAGGGCGGTGCAGAGTGCTCACGGTGGATGTGGTGCAAATCTAGGCTAGCTTCCGAGGCCGCCCACGATAGCCACCAAAAGACCTGCCGTCTGGTCTTAACCTGCTGCTTTGCTGTCGGCGGCGGTCTCTACGCTCGCCATCCAAGAGCATGAGCTGCGTGCGGGTAATGTCCATACGGTGAAGAAACACCCGCATGACTCGGCCATATAGTCGTCTAGCGGTGGCGTGGCGGTGCACCCTATCCTCCATATCTGCTACCAATCTTTGGGACATATCGAGCGATGAATCAAACTCGACATTGTACTCCACGGCGGTCGTCCTCTCGCCTCGGCGGTAAAAATCTATCGGCCGCGCCCTCGCCATCTGTGGAGGCAAGAAGTGAGTGAGGAAAGCCTCGAGAACTCATCCCAGTAGTTGGGGGCGCGTGCTCTCCGGGATAACTCCGTGAATCAAACCAATCGGCTGCGGTATCACGCGGCCTATGTGAACCAAAGATCACGGACTCGGTCTCGGCGCCCGATCACTCTCAGAATCCTCTGTGGCGGCGGATGAACTCCTGCGGATCATCCTCGGCCTCGACAGTAAAACTACGGCGGGCTCTGACTCGGGAAGTCTCGTAGCCTCAAACTCTGCGCCTCGGGTGAACCACGAGTACAGAGTGGGGCTGACTGCTGCATCTGACTGTCCTCATGTCGGCCCACGATCTGGCGATGGTGGGCCCATCTCCTTGTACCTAACTCCTCCGCCCGGTGTGGGGCGGGAGGTGTGGGTAATGTGGTCTCTTTGGGGCGCGGCGTCGTAGAACTCGCCGTCTACGGTATAGGCGGGCCCGAGCCCTCGTGACTCTAGGTGTCTCTTGGCGGCTCCTCGGCTGCCTTGCCCCGGGCGGGTTGCCTTACGTGGAGGCATAAGCATTCTGAGAAAAAGGAATACGTTAGAGGTCCACTTTAACACGACTCTAAAATGCGATCTCGAGTGAGAAGAATGAAACCAATCCTAAATATCCTATAGCCTCACGATTATTGGTGTGGTGCACAACACAGATAATCAAGACTTACTAGATACGGTGCGTAGACACTTTCCGAGGATTAATCGCTCACGATACCACTTTTGTCACGACCCATTCGGGGCGTGGTGGTGCCTTAGGGCACCCAGTAGTCATACATCGAGTAACGGCGGAAATATAAACCAAGACGAAGCGATTTATAAAATAAGACACGATTTATGTGAAACGTCGCCTTCGGCATATATATATAAACATGGTTTATGATTACATCAAATCTTGTACAACATGACTACAACCTCTAAGGAAATATACAACTATGGCGGGACGGGGCCCGCCATACCACTATACTGAAAACTATCTACAACGGGAGATCATACCCAAAGTAGAGCCTCAGGAAAGATGGAGCTCAGGCACCAACGTAGAGATCCTAAGAATGTGGATCTAGCACTGCTTTCCCTTACTGCGGCATGAGCGCAGCCCGCCGAAGAGGTCGATACAACAGTACTAAGTATATGAAAGCGTAAAATACTTAAATGAAAACATATCATGTTAAAATCAGTTTTGCAAGTATGTATGAAACAACGAGGGACCGCGCATAGTGCCACATCATAAACAAGAGCAGCAATGGTAAGCGGGTCTTTTCTAGGCTGCGAATGATCGAGCGGGGCCAATTGCGTAGTATCACCATGCAAGCCTAATCACGGACTCCGTAGTCCGCATAGGCCACTCACATAGGCCGCGTAGGTACATAACCCGCATCGAGGGTAGCTACTCCTCGGCGTCGTCCCGGACTCGTAGTCGCGTAGCCCACATAGACCGCGTGAGGTATAACCCGCATCACTAACTGGAACTCCGTAGCTCGCGTAGGTCCCTTGGACCCGCATGAGGTATTCTCGAATCATGGTCCTGGACCGTGCGAGTCTACCCGCATCGGAGGCGACAACCCCGGTAATATGTCAAGAGGTGAGTGATATTATACTAACATAACGACTTATCGTTAAACAACATAAGCACAACAAGAATACTCTCTTATACAAGCGTTACAAGACACTAACACGTAGCATCATATCATGTCTACTTTATCAAACCATCTTATTATTCTTTTCACAAGTCAATATAAGTGCATTATAAATACATAGGCAAACTTGTTTCTTTTATCATGCTTAAGTGGTTATACCTAACTTCCCATAAAGCTAGTATAACTCTTAGCTTTTGTTTTAAAAACCAATTAGTTCTCTTACATTAAAAAATGATTGATTACTCTTTTGAAATGCCTTGGATCTTTATTATTCGGGCTTAAGCGTGAGGCATTCTGTAAGTATTATTCGAGCTTAAGCGTGAGGCATTGCCGTATGTATTATTCGGTTAACACGTATCGTCTACCGTACTACATATATACTTTAAAATATCATGCTTTAGGAAGAATCACATACCGTCTCGTGAAAACCACCGCCAAATTGAATATGTCGCGGAAGAATCAACCTATAATAGTCGGACACGTCATCAGCGTTGGACTACTTTGTATGCTGTTCTAATCGGAGGGTTCTATATCCTACGGAAAATTGGGCAGCACTTCCCTGCGGTGAGCTACTCAAGTCTCTTTGTGAAAGCGATCACATGTAAGTACAATTTGATTAATCTTCTTTTAAACCGCCTACTGTGATAACAGTTCAATTCTATACGTGATATTCTTACAAGTATTTATACTCATTCTTATACTACTACGGTATGTATTCTCTAATTCAAAGAGGTTAGGATTAGTTACCTCGGTAAGCCCAATAATATCCTAGATAAAGTCGCGCTGAGCAAGGTTTAGCTCTAAGTTATGCGCTCAGGTAGCTCGAGAAACCTTAGAAGTTCTTCACAACTTCTACTAAGGACTAAGGGATTTGGGCTAGGGTATTTTGGGCATTATAACAATACTAGAAGACAACTTTTCTACCAAGGGAGGGGGTAGATTTCGGCTAGGCTAGGGGAGGGTTGCCTCGGCCAAGCTCACTAAAGGGGGTGTTGGGCGAAAAGGCTGAGGAAAGGATAGGATTTTCAAGACTTGGAAAGGAATTTGTGGATGAAGAACTCTTCATCTTAAGGGGTATTTATAGGTCAAGACATGGCCAACAAGGGCGAGATTTAGCCAAGTGCTAGGCAAGTGTAAGGTCAAGATTAGGGCAAGTGTCCTTGGCCAACTTGCACACAAAATATCCTACCTAATCCTTGACTTGTGCAAAGGCACAAAAAACGTGCACTTCGTTGCCCAATTCGTCCAATGGACGATTTCAAGTCCACCAATTGGAGGGTGCCAAGTGTCGCCCTCCCGTTGGTCCAAAATGTTTCGTCTCTCGGAAAAATCCGCAAAAAATAGAAATGGCATAGCCGGAATTTACCCTACGAAAGTTGTGGAAACGTTTCGTCGGAAAACTATTCGTTTTGTGAGTTGTGCCCAAGAAAAACGTTATTTGCCTAAACTTTAAGGATAGACTTTTGTACGTATTCCCTTACGTACATACTCTGGAAATACGGGGTATAACAGAAATACTTTGGACCAACGAGAGGGAGACACTTGTCACCCTCTAATTAGCGGATGTGTGGGCGAAAATGGGACGAATTGGAGGTCTTGGAGTAGGTAGGATATTTGTGTTATTTTGTGTGGTAGTTGGATAAGGTACACATGGATGAATCCTCACCCTACACTTGCATAGCACTTGGATTCATCTTGGCCATTGGTTGGCCTATAAATACCCCCCTAACTTGAAGGTTTTCTTCATCCACAAAATCATTTCTCCAAGTCTTGAAAATCTTTCCCCCTCTCTTGTAGTTTTTCGTCCAACACTCCCCCCCCTTGAGAAAGGCCTTTGGCCGAAACCTACCCCCCCTCCTAGTGGTGTTGGCCGAGGCACACACCCCCCCCCCTTGCCTAGTTGTTCTCGTAAAATACTACCCCCCTCTTGGTAGAAATACTCTCCAAGTATTGTTACTATTCCAAAATACCTTGGACCAAATACCTTGTAGTATTCCAAGGTTACACTTATGCTAAAAGCCCAGAAATACTATTATACTTCCCTTCAGTCACTAAACGAAACCCTAAGGAAAATCTTCACAGTTGGTTGAAGTATTAGGAAGAAGTTTCGTAGAACTTCTAAGGGTTGTTTGGAGCGGGTTGGAGCACCCGGAGTAGGAGCTAAACGTTGCTCAGGATCGACATTAAACTTGGATAATTTTGGGCTTACCGAGGTAAATAATCCTATCCTTCTATTGTAATTGGAAATTACATATTATAGTGGTATAGAAGTGAATATAAGATTCATAGAAGAGAATTGAACTGTAATAGAAGGATATTACAGAAAAGACTTGAACTGAAATCACGTCAGAAGAATATTCTACAGAGTAGTCTAGACTTTGATAGACTTGTGTAACCTTTATAGGTTGAATGTTCTGCGAGTAGTATGTGCTACTTGAAAGGTGGACTAGGCTAGCCGGGTTATAGCCGTGGAGCGTTTTGCTAATAGTCGATAATCGTCGCGAGGTATGTGATTCTTCCTATCCTCTTGAGCATGATATTTTAAAAGAATATATATAGTATGGTAGACGTACGTGTGTTAGCAGCGTAGTTTCTGGCAATGTCTTTTGACTTAAGCCTGAATAATAAGAATCTTGAAGTATTTCAAAAGAATTAAGAAACCTTTTTGAAAGAAGAGTAATGCTTGGTTTTAAAAGCTTAAGAGTTATACTAGCTTTATGGAAAGTTAGGTATAACGACTTAAGAGAGATAAAAAGAATGGTTTATTAATTTTAGAAGTTAAGAGACTTGATCTTAAAAGATAAGAGACTTGACTTAAATGAATTAATATGAATTTTGTGTGAAACCTCATTCGTGAGTAATGAGTACTTGGTTTTTAAAAGGAATAATGTTTTACTGATTTCGGAAATCAGAATAAGTATCGAACAAACCACTGCAGCGTTAATAAAGGGAAATGTTTTGACTAATTAAGTATTATTAAAACCAGTAGAAACCTCCATCTGCATAGAAGCTAAGATGAGACAAAATGATATTACATTTCCTAGATCATGACTGCATTAATAATATTGTTATGAACAAGAATAACCTACTCACACATAAGGCATATGTTTCTCAAATGGTTTTAAAAGAGAATTATATTATTAAGTGATTAAGACTACGAACTACGAAACCTTTCAAAAATAAGAAACTTGAGCATTTGAAATTAGGCAAACTTGAACGTTTGGAAAATAATGTTGTTACTTGATTTTACAAAAGGAAGCGTTTTGGTTTACTTAAAAAGATAGTCACTCTATTTTAATACTACGGGTATTGTGTGACTTTTGTGAAAAAGCGGATCTTTTAAAGAGTTAATGTATGAAGTACTTTGGGGATAAAAACCAGAAATTGTTAACATAAAGTAGAAAGTACCTCGTGTGAATAACTTGATTGTGTTGGTTTGTGATAGCCTTGTAATACTTTCTTGTTGATTTGATAAGTAAACATGTTAGGATGCTACGTGTTTTAGTATGCAGTGATGTTTGTGTAAAGGGTTCCCACTTGTTGTTCTTATCTTGTTTAACGATAAGCTTTTATGTTATTATATCACATACCCCCTTGACGTGTTATACCGAGGGTTTGCCACCCTTGATTCGGGTCTATATGGCCTATTCGGTCTATGTGACTATGCGGGCGGCGATATGCTCGAGATTGATCATTCGGGTGTTTATCCGTCACGGGGATGCCTATGCGATGCGTGTGACTATGCGGTCTATTGAGACTATGCGGTGCGGGAGTCGAGGAGTGCAGGGGTTAGCTACCCCGTCGAGAATACCTCATGCGGTGCATGTGTGACTATGCGGTGCGGGAAGTCGAGATTAGCACGCATAATGATACTATGGGCGATTAGCCTTGCCCGATCATTCGCGGCCTAGAAAATACATTACGGTTTATCTACCTTGCTCTTGTTTATGTTGTGGCACTATATGCGATTGAACTAGTTGTATTTGCAAATGGTTTTAAATACTTTGATTTTACTTGATGCTTCTGATTTCACATACTTGGTACTGTTGTACTTGTCACGACCGAATCCGGGCGTGGTAGTGCCTACCGGGCACCCTAGTGATACATCATCGAGAAAATCGGAAATAAAAACATGAACATGAATTAAGAGACATGATAAATAAGCAGGCCAACCAAAGCGATTTGCCCGGTATATATACATAAATACGACGATTATCCTTTAGGACTACGCCACAGCGTACTACGGACCTGCAGAAGTGACAACAACTATGGCGGGGCGGGGCCGCCATACCACGAATGTACAAGAACCTACGGACTCGGGTAACATACCAAAGATAAGCCTCGAAGGAGCGGAGCTTCCCAACCGCGAATGTGATCACATAAGCGGGGATCGGCGGTCGATGTACCTTTACTGCGGCATGAACGCGGCCCGAGAGTCGATCTAACAGTACCAAGTATGTGAAGCGTAAAATCAGTAAATGAAATCATAATAGTCTATATAAAGCGAGGAGACATGTATGATAACGAACTACTGATTCACATCATAAGCGATCATGTCAAGTCGAGGACTCGCGCCTCAAAGTTATCTCTCGTACGTGGAACTCGCCTTCCTGGCCGTGATCTAGGTACAAATCATGTGATCACGTATAACGGTCTCGGCCCGTCTTATGGACCCAATATAGAAGCGTGTGGAATACATTCCGGATGAACGGTAGTCGGTGAAATACATTCCGGATGAGCCGGTAGTCAAGTGAAATACATTCGGATGAGCCGTAGTCGAGTGAAATACATTCGGATGAGCCGGTAATCAAGTGAAATACATTCGGATGAACGGTAATCAAGTGAAATACATTCCGGATGAACCGGTAATCAAGTGAAATACATTCGGATGAGCCGGTAATCAAGTGAAATACATTCGGATGAGCCGTGTCAAGTGAAATACATTCGGATGAACCGGTAGTCAAGTGAAATACATTCGGATGAACCGGTAGTCGAGTAGAACACGATTACTTGCACGAGGCTATCACACGTAACATGGTCAAGTTTCATAACAACAAGCATAAGCAAGTTACCTGACTCAAGGTACTTTCATTTTATGTCAAAGTCGGATTTTAACCTAAAGTACTACGTCGTTAAATTCCTTTTTTAGATCCATTTCTTTTACAAAGGTCACCCGATACGTAGTATAGAATTAGAGTGACTAACATTGTGAAGTAAACCAAAATGCTTTCCTTTGTAAAAATCAAGTAACAATCTTATTTTCCAAGCGTTGAAGTTTGCCTAATTTCAAATGCTCAAGTTTCTCATTTTAGAAAAGGGTTCGTAGTTCATAGTTTTAACATAATTCTCCTTTAAGCGTTTGAGAAACATATGTCTTATATGTGAGTAGGTTATTCTTGTTTATAATCAATCTTATTAAGCGGCCATGATCTAGGAAATGTAATATCATTTTGTCTCATCTTAGCACATGCGGATGGAGGTTTCTCTGGTTTTAATACCATACTTCATTATTCAATACATTTTCCTTTATTAATGCGGTGGTTTGTCGATACTCATTCGATTTAGAAATCGAAAACATTATTCCTTTTAAAACCAAGTACTCATTACTCACGAATGAGGTTTCACACTTTTAACAAAATTCATATCAATACCATTAAGTCAAGTCTCTTATCTTCTAAAAATCGATAAACCATTCTTCTTTATCATTCTTAAGGCGTTATACCTAACTTCCCGTAAAGCTAGTACAACTCTTATGTTTTCAAAGCCAAGTATTACTCTTCTTTCAAAAGGTCTTTTGAAACACTTCAAGTTCTTTATTACTACCCATCAAATCCGTTATAAGTCAAATCGATTACCACTTTGAAACCACAAGCATTTTCTTACCTACGTAAATTTGTTATAACCAACTTCCCATAAAGTCGTTATAACACTTTATGTATTCAAATAATCAAATATATTAAACACGTATGCGTCTAGTACTACATAGTTATACACATATCATGCTAGAACAGATAGGAAGAGGTTCGCATACCTCGCGACGATTATCGACTAATAACAAAGCGCTCCAAGTACCTCAAACCGTCAGTGCACCTTAAGCCCAGTGAAGCCGCGCCACGTAGTATTTCAACCTATAGAGGCCACAGCGCCTATTAATATCTTTAGATCGGCGTAGAATATTACGAGAAAATTGCGACACCTCCCACATGTGGCGTAAATCTCTCTCTCCGAAGTGGCTGCAAGCCAACCGAGGGGTTAACACGTCTAACAGGATGTGTACAATTCTACTACAGCAATACTACAAGTCTCATGTCTGATCTATGTAATTCTGATTGATTCACTTCTTAAAATTCAGGCTTAAGTCGCGAAGACATTGCAGTAAGTATTATTCGAGCTTAAGTCGAAAGACATTGCCGCACAACTATGTTGATTCTATATATATAGTATACTTAACTATACACTCCTATAACATGTAATTTCCAATTACAACAGAAGGTCAAGAATGTTTACCTCGATAAGCCTAAAATTATCCGAGTTTATATGTCGATCCTGAGCAAGGTTTAGCTCCTACTCAGTGCGCTCAGGCCGCTCCAACCAACCCTTAGAAGTTCTAACCAACTTCTACTACGGTGAAGATTTACTTAGGGTTTCGTTTTTGTGGTGAGGAAGTATAATAGTATTTTACGGGCTTTTAGTATAAAGTACTTTGGAAAGTACTACAAGGTATAAGGCTAAAGTATTTTGGGCATTGTAACAATACTAGGAGAGTATCTCTATACCACAAGGGGTATTATCTGAAAACCACTAGGCTAGGGGTACCCCGGCAGGAGCACATGAGGGGAGGGGTTTCGGCGAGGCCTTCTCAAAGGGGAGAGAAATTTATTGGACGAGAGCAAGCAAGAGGGAGGAAAGGTTTTCAAGACTTAGGCAATTTTGGATGAAGAAGTTCATCAAGTTAGGGGGTATTTATAGGTCAAGAAATGGCCAACCAATGGCGAATTCATCAGTGTTAGGCAAGTGTAGGTCTAGGATTAAGCCATGTGCACCTTATCCATCTACCACACCAACTTGCACAAATATCCTACCTACTCCGCTCAAGCAAATCGTCGAGCCAATGGCCATGTTTGCCGTCAAGCCGCTTCGATGTGAGGTGACACTTGCGCCCTCGTTGGTCCAAAATGTTTCGTCTCTCGGAAAAATCCGCAAAAATTAGAAATGACATAGCGGAATTTTCCCTACGAAAGCTGTGGAAACGTTTCGTCGACGACTCTGTCGGGTGTTGTGCACTAATTTGAAACTAGCCAACTTTAAGGATCAAATTATAATCGTCTGCTCGCGTACATACTCTGCGGAAATACGGGGTATAACATTCTCCTCGTAGAAACATTCGTCCGAATGTTCCTTCTCAAGCGGATAACGATAAAGTTCTTCTAACAAGTTGCCAGCGCCACAATTGTACGAAATAACACGTACGCAAAATACTTATATCGAGTCCACGAGAAACACCTCTAACATCACAAACTTTTGTCACTTTGCGCGAGGTTCTAGTGTCACTCGGCGACCCAACATATGATGCCGGATGCATGCGATCCACGAGGTCAAAAATATACATCCTTCGCACCTTCTCCTTTACAAGAAATGATCACACACGTTCACTTCTCCCTATCTCGTTGTACCCTTCTCGAACACTCGAACTCTTTCTAGTATCCGTACCACACTTCCGTCAGCGTTTACGTTTTCCGACCGTGAAGTCACCACCTCCACTTGGTTATCTTACTAGCCTCGATCTTCGCCAAGGCCATTCCCGCCTTCACGATCTTCTTACGGTCGAACACACCCACGAACTCATACGATGGTCAACTAAACTTGGGCCTAGCACCTCGTGACCTACCACTGGCGGGACCGCGGTGACCCAGCGCCGAAGCAGTGCGGGTTGGCCCGCAACATGGCTGCAACCCGACCCATGTCGCGCCAACTCTTGCTCGCCGACACGGAACAATCTTGCTAAATCACATCATGAAAGATACCACTTTCATTTACCCAACCAGGACTTATCACACAATACATTCTAGGCATAAAATGCACTCGACAAGGATCACTCGCAAAATCTTGTACTCGAAAGGCGGCCTTACATCTAAGGTGTCAAGCGTAATATTCTAAGGTTCATCATTTTCTCACCCGGAGCTTACCCTTTTTCCCCAACGGGTTCCTAAATCACATTTTAGCACAAAGCTATCCGAACATAACACTTAACACATTAACATAACATCAAAACATACAAGCCTCTAGAGGTTAAGGATATACGTGAAGCTACCGCTCCTCTAATTATAAGTGCGCCTGCGGTGCATGCGTATGAAGGTGATGAACACGCCCGCGATCATTAAGGCTGCGCCAGCTGCGGTACCTCTCTATAAGTATAGTCTCTCGTCACGCATGGCCGGCGGCGCGGGTGAAACAAGCACGATAAAAACGACATTCCGGGATGATGTTTGCCGCATCGTGCTGGCTGAGGGACGTGAATCGGTGGCTAGCACTCGCGTATACACGTGAACCGGAAGCCACGGAGCTCGACCAGCTCCGAATACCTGAGCGTCACGAAGGCGAGGAGGACCACTCTGTCTTGGCGGAGTACATAACTAGGCTAGCTTCGAGGCGGTCGCCTCGAAAGTTACCAAAGGACCTGCTGTTGCGGCCTCTTCTGCGATCTCGGTCATTCCGTCGACCTCTCGTGCCTCGCATCCTAGTGCATGAGCTTGCGTGCGGGCAATGTCCATGCGGTGAAGAGCTACACGTACAAGCCTCGCCAAGTAATCGTCGGCCCGGTGTCGTCGCGGTGTACTCTGTCCTCCATATCAGCTACCACAGCGGTAACATACCGAGATAATGAGTCGAACTCAAAATTGTACTCTCTAACCGTCCGCCCGTCCTGCCTCAACGTAAAAAATCTGCCGGCGAGCCCTCGCATCTGTGGAGGCAAGAAATGTGCAAGAAATGCCCTCGAGAACTTCGTCCCAAGCTGCTGGAAGTGCATGCTCTTCCGGGGACAGCTCGCGAATCAAACCAATCAGCTGCGGTATCCGCGCGGTGATGCGAACCAATACCACCGACTACGCCTGCGAGACTCGATCACCTCGCGATCATTGTGGCTGTCGGATAAACTCACGAGGTCGTCCTCGGCTCGATCCATAGAACAGCTGGCGGGCTGACTCGAGAAAGTCACGTAGCCTCAGTATGCGCTCGGGGTGAACTACGGGTGCTCTTTGGAGGCGCTCATCTAGCCTATCCTCATATGGCCCACGACCACGGCGATGGCGAACCATCTCCTTGTACCCGTCTCATCTGCTCCGGGTTGTGGGGCCGGAGGCTCAGTGCTGTAGTCTCGGCGGCCATGCTGCGGCTCTAAACTCTCTCTTTGGTCTTTGCGGCGTCGCGAAACTTCGCCGTCGGAAGCTTGTCTCGTCTTGGCCAGGGCTGCGCCTCGTACTCCTCGTATCTCACTAACGGCTCCTCATTGCCTTGCCCATCTGGGCTGGGTTGCCTTACGCGGAGGCATGGCGGTAAAGGAAGGAATACGTCGGAGGGTCGACTTATCACTGACTAAGGCACGATCTCGGAATGAGAAGAATGAAACCAATCCTAAATGTCCTATAGCCTCACGATTATAGATGTGGTGCCTGACACACCGATAATCAAGACTACTAGACACGATGCGTAGACACTTTCCGAGGACTAAGCGCTCACGATACCACTTTTGTCATGACCGAATCCGGGCGTGGTAGTGCCTTACCGGGCACCCTAGTGATACATCATCGAGAAAATCAGCGGAAATAAAAACATGAACATGAATTAAGAGACATGATAAATAAGCAGGCCAACCAAGCAGTTGCCTTGGTATATATACATAAATACCGACGGTTATCCTTTTACGGACTACGCCACAGCGATTACTACGGACCTCAGAAGTGACAACAACTATGGCGGGACGGGGCCGCCATACCACGAATGTACAAGAACCTCGGACTCGGGGTAACATACCAAAGATAAGCCTCGAAGGAAACGGAGCTTCAACACGCTGAATGTGATCCTATAAGCGGGGATCGGCGGTCGATGTACCTTTACTGCGACATGAGCGGCCCGAAGGAGTCGATGCAGTACAGTATGTGAAAGCGTAAAATCACGTAAATGAAATCATAATAGTCTATATAAAGCAGGAGACATGTATGATAACCAAACTATAGTTCACATCATAAGCAGTCATGTCAAGTAAGGGACTCACGCCTCAAGTTATCCTCCGTTGCGTGGAACTCCTTCGCCACTGCCGGCGATCTAGGTACAAATCATGTGATACGTATAACGAGTCTCGGCCCATCTTATGGACCCAATATAGAAGCGTGTGGAATACATTCCGGATGAACCGGTAGTCGGTGAAATACATTCCGGGATGAGCCGGTAGTCAAGTGAAATACATTCCGGATGAGCCGGTAGTCGAGTGAAATACATTCGGATGAGCCGGTAATCAAGTGAAATACATTCGGATGAGCCGGTAATCAAGTGAAATACATTCGGATGAGCCGGTAATCAAGTGAAATACATTCGGATGAGCCGTAATCAAGTGAAATACATTCCGGATGAGCCGTGTCAAGTGAAATACATTCGGATGAGCCGGTAGTCAAGTGAAATACATTCGGATGAACCGGTAGTCGAGTAGAACACGATACTTGCACAACGAGGCTATCACACGTAACATGGTCAAGTTTCATAACAACAAGCATAAGCAAGTTACACATGACTCAAGGTACTTTCATTTTATGTCAAAGTCGGATTTTAACCCTAAAGTACTACGTGCGTTAAATTCCTTTTTAGATCCATTTCTTTTACAAAGGTCACGATACGTAGTATAGAATTAGAGTGACTAACATTGTGAAGTAAACCAAAATGCTTTCCTTTGTAAAAATCAAGTAACAATCTTATTTTCCAAGCGTTCAAGTTTGCCTAATTTCAAATGCTCAAGTTTCTCATTTTAGAAAAGGGTTAAGTAGTTCATAGTTTTAACATAATTCTCCTTTAAGCGTTTGAGAAACATATGTCTTATATGTGAGTAGGTTATTCTTGTTTATAATCAATCTTATTAAGCGACCATGATCTAGGAAATGTAATATCATTTTGTCTCATCTTAAGCACATGCGGATGGAGGTTTCTTGGTTTTAATACCATACTTCATTATTCAATACATTTTCCTTTATTAACTTGCGGTGGTTTGTCGATACTCATTCGATTTCGAAATCGGTAAAACATTATTCCTTTTAAAACCAAGTACTCATTACTCACGAATGAGGTTTCACACTTTTAACAAAATTCATATCAATACCATTAAGTCAAGTCTCTTATCTTACAAAAATCGAGAAACCATTCTTCTTTATCATTCTTAAGGCGTTATACCTAACTTCCCATAAAGCTAGTACAACTCTTATGTTTTCAAAGCCAAGTATTACTCTTCTTTCAAAGGTCTTTTGAAACACTTCAAGTTCTTTATTACTACCCATCAAATCCGTTATAAGTCAAATCGATTACCTTTGAAACCACAAAGCATTTTCTTACCTACATAAAGCTGTTATAACCAACTTCTCATAAAGCCGTTATAACACTTTATGTTTCAAACCAATCAAATATATTAAACACATGTACATCTACCGTACTACATAGTTATACACATATCATGCTAGAACAGATAGGAAGAGGTTCACATACCTCACGACGATTATCGACTAATAGCAAAACGCTCCAAGTACCTCAAACCGTCGGCTGCACCTTAGCCGAGTAGACGCGCCACACGTAGTATTTCAACCTATAGAGGCCACAGGCGCCTATTAATATCTTTAGATCCCGGCGTAGAATATTCTACAGAAAATTCGTAAGACCTCCCACGAACAGCGTAAATCTCTCTCTACCGTGGCATTACGAAGCCAACCGAGGGGTTAACACGTCTAACGGGCGTGTACAATTCTACTACACAATACTACACAAGTCTCATGTCTGATCTATGTAATTCTGATTCGATTCAACTTCTTAAAATTGAGGCTTAAGTCATGACATTCTGTAAGTATTATTCGAGCTTAAGTCGAAAGACATTGCGCACAACTATGTTCGATTCTATATATATATAGTATACTTAACTATACACTCCTATAACATGTAATTTCCAATTACAGTGAAGGTCAGAATGTTTACCTCGATAAGCCCAAAATTATCAGAGTTTATATGTCGATCTGAGCAAGGTTTAGCTCTACTCGTGCGCTCAGGCCGCTCCAACCAACCCTTAGAAGTTCTAACCAACTTCTACTACGGGTGAAGATTTACTTAGGGTTTCGTTTTTGTGACTGAGGGAAGTATAATAGTATTTTCTGGGTCTTTTCGTATAAAGGGTACTTTGGAAAGTACTACAAGGTATAAGGCTAAAGTATTTTGGGCATTATAACAATACTAGGAGAGTATCTCTATACCACAAAAAGGGGTATTATCTGAAAACCACTAGGCTAGGGGGTACCTCGGCAGGGCACCACAAAGGGGAGGGGTTTCGGCGAGGCCTTCTCGAAAGGGGGAGAGGGGCTATTGGGCGAAGCAGCGGAGAGGGAGGGAAAGGTTTTTTCAAGACTTAGGCAATTTTTGGATGAAGAAGTTCATCAAGTTAGGGGTATTTATAGGTCAAGAAATGGCCAACCAATGGCCAAGATTCATCAAGTGTTAGGCAAGTGTAGGGCTAGGATTAAGCCGTGTGCACCTTATCCATCTACCACACCAACTTGCACAAATATCCTACCTACTCGCTCGAAACCGTCGTCAAGCCAATGGCCATGTTTGCCGTCCAAGCCCTTCGATGTGAGGTGACACTTGTCACCCTCGTTGGTCCAAAATGTTTCGTCTCTCGGAAAAATCCAAAAATTAGAAATGACATAGCGGAATTTTCCCTACGAAAGTTGTGGAAACGTTTCGTCAGAAAACGACTCTAATCGGGTGTTGTGCACTAATTTCGAAACTAGCCAACTTTAAGGCTCAAATTATAATACGTACGCGCTCACGTACATACTCTGGAAATACGGGGTATAACGATCGACCTCGCTCGGGGTTGCGTTCATCTGCGCGGTAAGTACACGATCGTTGATCCTCGCTCTTAGGGTCACAGTTCAGCGTTTAGGAAGCTCTGTTTCTCCGGAGGCTTATCAGTGGTATAGTCCCCTGTCATTGTAGGTACTTAAATTCAGGGGTATGGCAGGGCCCTATCCCGCCATTGTTGTCATATCATTCTTAGAAGTGCATGAACTTTGTTGTGGCGAGTTGTAAAAAGGGATGTAACTGTTCTAGTTGTTATATATATTTATGCCGAAAGGCAAGTTTTCTCAGATGAACTGTTTCATATTTCATATTATGTCATGTCTTGTTTTATATTCCGCTGATTACTATAATGTATGTCTACTTGGGTGCCCGGGTAAGGCACCAGTCACGGGCCCGGGTTCGGGTCGTGACATCGCTACCCATGATTTGATTGTGAGTCTCTTATTTTTATGTTGTACGTATACTCTTGGTTTACTCTCATTGTTAGTAAGGCACTGTGTACTGTGTACTGTAATTTTGTTATCATACATGTCTCCGGCTTTGTTTTAAACTTATGATGTAATTCCAGTATTTTTCCAGTTTTACATACTTAGTACATATTGTGTACTGACCCCCTTCCTCGGGGGCTGCGTTCATGCCGCGAAAAGTAGCGGTGGTGGATCCTCATTCTTAGGATCACTTATCGACGTCGAGCTCCATTTCTCGGAGGCTTGTCTCTTTTAGTACGATCTTTCACGATGTTGTAGATTTATGTACATTCGAGGTATGGCGAATCCCGTCCGCCACGGTTATTATTCCTAAGTGCGTATTCACATATGTGGTTGGAAGTACTGAGTTATCTGATTGTACTTTTGATTATGTTTATATTATGGAAGCGGCCTTATCGGCTTTGAGATGTTTATTGTTTACACGTGTGTTTATGTTGTATGCGTTCATTGCTATTCTCGATGTATACAGGCAGGGTGCCCGGGTAGGGCACGATCGCGGCTCCGAATTGGTCGTGACAAAAGTGGTATCGAGCGATTAGTCCTCGAGAAAGTGTCTGGGCCGTTTCTAGTAGAGTCTTGATTATCGGTGTGTTGTGCACATATAATCGGGAGGTGCAGGACATTTAGGATTGGTTTCTATTCTTCTCTCTATGAGATCGTGCGATGAGATTTGTCTTATTAGGTTGAATCCTCTCGACCTCTTCTTATGAAAGCTTATGCCTCGCGGAAAGCGACGGGAGCCCGAAGGGCAAAGCGGCATCGGGAGGCTGCTAAGCGGTATCGAGGATTACGGACTCGAGCACAGACTATGCACGAGGTAGTAGGCGAGTCGGCAGTTCGCCACGCCGTATTAGAAGCCGAAGGCGGCAGTAGCTCGAAGGTTCCGTGCGAGCCTCGGTTCCACGGCGGGTCGAGTATAGAGACTACGAGGCGGTCGGTTATTGACTTGATATAGTGGCGGCGGCCCGCCAGCGAGCGGCGGCCGCTTCGGCCAAGCGGTTTGCGGATTAGGGATTTTACGGTTGTCATCCACCGAGTTTTATGGTTCGAGTGCGAGGAGGATCCGTAGGAGTTCATTCGGCATTCTACGGACCATGCGAGTTCTTAGGGCTTGAGACAGTGCATTACGCTAGCCTCTTACAGGTTCTGCGATATTGCGTTGAACCTGGTTTGAGTCGTGGTTGCTTTCTAGAGGTGAGGATGCTCTTCCAGCTGTTTGGGAGGAGTTTACAGAGGCCTTCATGGATCACTTTTTGCCTCCTGAGATGAGGAGGGCCCGCGTAGATAGATTTTTGACTTTGAGGCAGAATGGGAGGACTATCGTGAGTCTGACTGAGTTTGACTCTTTGGCCAGGCATGCGCACACCATTGTAGCTGACATGGCGGACCGAGCTCATCGTTATGTGATGGGGCTAGACCGTCATATGATTCTGCACTGCAGGGGTGGCTCTTGGCCGGTATGGACATTGCGGGATGCGGAGCCTATCTGCGAGGATAAAGGATAGAGAGTGTTATACCGTATTTCAGTATGCGTGGGGCGTGCGTAGAAAATTTGAACTTGAGAATTAGGCTTGGCGAAATTTATTTGTTCACAACACCCGATTAAGTCGTTTTTTAAACGTTTTCTGACTTTCGTAGGGAATTTGGCTATGTCATTTTTAATTTTTGCGGATTTTTAGGAGACGAAACATTTTGGACCAACAGAGGCGCCATGGCACCTCTCATTAGTGTGATGAGTGGACGAAATGGTGACTATTTTGTCAAGTAGTTGGTAGGATATTTTGTGTGTAGTTGGTTAAGGTGCACTTGACAAGATCTTGGCCTACACTTGCCTTGCACTTGGCAAGATCTTGGCCGTTGGTTGGCACTTTGCTAGACTATAAATACCCCCCTTTGAAGACTAATTCATCCACAAATTGCCTAAGTCTTGAAAGCTTCTTCCTCCCTTAGTGTAGTGTCTTGGCGAGAGCCCTCTCCCGCAGTGAGAGTTTCCCCACAGTGGGGTGGCGAGAGGTAGCCACCCCTCGTTGGGGTGCTAGCCATGGGGTACCCCTAGCCTAGTTGCTTAGTATAATACCCTCTCTTGGTAGAAATACTCTCAAAAGTATTGTTATAATGCCCAAATTACCTTAGCCGTATACCTTGTAGTATTCTAAGGTTATACCTATCTGAAAAGCCCGAAATACTATTATACTTCCGTCTGTCACAAAACCGAAACCCTAGGAAAATCTCCATAGTCAGTTGGAGTATTGTGTATAAGTTGGTTAGAACTTCTAAGGGTGGTTTAGAGCGGGTTGAGCGCTCGGAGTTGGAGCTAAACGATTGCCCAGGATCGACTTTTTACTTGGATAATTATGGGCTTATCGAGGTAAATATCTTGTCCCTCTATTGTAATTGGAAATTACATGTTGTTAGATTATATAGTTGAAGTATGCTATATATAGTACGAACATAGTTATCGGCAATGTCTTGCGACTTAAGCTGAATTTAAAGAAGAATCTTGTTGTAATTACATAAGCGATGTGATGAGACTTGTGTAGTAGTACCATGGAGTTGAATTGTACCCGTTAGGGTTAGATGTATAACCCCCTCGGTTGGCTTGGTAGCGGCCTCGATAGAGGAGGAGATTTCTGTTGTTGCGGGGAGAGTCTTCTTGAATTTTACGTAGAATATTCTACGATTAGAACTAAATGTTAATAAGCGCGTGGCCTTATAGGTTGAAGTACTACGTGTGGCGCGATCTACTTGGCTTAGGAGTAGCAAGCGTTTGGAAGTACTTGGGCGTTTTGCTATTAGTCGATACTCGTCGCGAGGTATGTGAACCTCTTCCTATCTCTTCTAGCATGATATGTGTGAACTATGTAGTGCGGTAGGCGTACGTGTGCTAAATGTATTTGATTGGTTTAAAACATAAAGTGTTATAACGGCTTTATGGGAAGTTGGTTATAACGACTTTATGTTGGTAAGAAGATACTTGTGGTTTTAAAAGGTAGCGGTTTGAACTATAAGCGGCTTGTTATGTGTTAATAAAGAACTTGAAGTATTTCAAAGATTTTGAATCATTTTGAAAGAAGTAATACTTGGTTTTGAAAACTTAAGAGTTATACTAGCTTTATGGGAAGTTAGGTATAACGGCTTAAGAATGTTTCTTGATTTGGAAATCATAATGTGTATCGACAAACCAACTGCGGCGTTAATAAAAGGAAATGTTTGTGATTAAGTATTATTAAAACGGTAGAAACTTCCATCTGCATAGAAGCTAAGATGAGACAAAATGATATTTCTAGATCATGATTTCTTTGTAATAAGATTGTTATAAACAAGAATATCCTACTCATATAAGACTTATGTTTCTCGGATAGTTTAAAAGAGAATTATATTCTTAAATGAATAAGACTATGAACTCTGAAACCTTTCTAAAATAAGAAAGCGTGAACATTTGAAATTAGGCAAACTTGGGCGTTTGGAAAATAATGTCGTTACTTGATTTTACAAAGGTAAGTGTTTTAGTTTACTTAAAAGGATAATCACTCTATTTTCACAAAACTACGGGTATTGTGTGACTTTTGTGAAATGCGTATCTTTTAAAGATTTAATGTATGAAGTACTTTGGGGATAAAAACCGAACTTGTTGACATATAGTAGAAAGTACCTTGTGTGTATAACTTGATTGTGTTGGTTTGTGATAGCCTTGTAATACTTTCTTGGTGATTGATAAGTAAACATGCTAGGATGCTACGTGTGTTAGTATCTTGTGATGTTAGTGTAAAGGGGTTTTCCGATTGTGCTTAAAGTTGTTTGACTATCGGTAGTTATGTTGGTATTGTACCACTCACCTTGACTTATTTCCGGAGGTTGGCGCCTCCGTCGCGGGGTAGACTTCGGTGATGCAGGACCGTGATTCGAGAATACCTCATGCGGGTCCAGGGGATCCATGCGGAGCTACGAGAGTTCCAGGTTAGTGTGCGGCCTTTATGGTCATGCGGTTTATGTGGCCATGCGGACTGCGAGTCCAGGACGATGCCGGGGAGTAGCTACCCTCGATGCGGGGTTATACCTCATGCGGGCCTATGAGGTTGGCCTATGCGGAGCTGCGGGAAGTTCGGGGCTAAAGCGCGCATTTGATCTGCGAGCGAGTGACGGCTTTGATCATGTAATGGCCATGCAAGCGAGATATCATAATCTGATTTATGACACTTGTGTCTTGTAGGTGTTAGTAGTCTGCTATGCCTTCGTACTTACTCTGTTCTGTTTTATTTGTACACAGGTGGGACCTGGTGTTCATGTGTATTCCTTGGTGCTTTTCTATCATAAACTGCCGGCAGTGAGGAAGGTATTCCACGGGCATGATTGATGTTATGGGCTTGAGACCCATAGTTATATTCGAGTGATGACTTTGAGGCGTGAGTCACGACTTGACATATTTGCTCATTTATTGTGGCTGTAGTTTGGTTATCATACATGTCTCTGCTTTATAGGCTATTATGATTTCATTCTGATATTTTTAGTTTCACATACTCGGTACTGTTATCGACCTCCTTGAAGCTGCGTTCATCTGCGAGTTGAGGTACGCGATCGTTGATCCTAGCTCTCGGTCACGATTTGGCGTTTGGGAAGCTCCGTTTCTCGGAGGCTTATCGGTGGTATAGTCCCTGCGTCGTAAGTGTTTACATTCGGGGTTTGGCGGGGCCCATGCCCGTTGTTATCGTATCATTCTTAAGTGCATGTAATCTTGTTGTGGGCGGGGTTTGTAAAAAGGATTAAATTGTTCATGTTGAAAAAGTTGCTATTTATATATATCTGAAGGTAACAGTTTTTAGTTGCTTTGTCTTCTTATTTCCTTTGTCTTATTACCTTTGGTTTCATGTATTGTCTTTATGTTCGTGATTACTACGATGTATGTCTACTTGGGTGCGGGGTAAGGCACGATCCGGGCCGGTTCGGTCGTGACAAAAGTGGTATCGAAGCGATTAATCCTCGGAAAGTGTCTGAGCCGTATCGATGAAGTCTTGATTATCGGTGTGTTGTGCACCAATGTCAGGAGGCTATAGGGTATTTAGGATTTATTTCTATTCTTCTCACTGAGATCGTGCCTTAGAGCGTGTTGTAAGTTGGACCTACGGCGAAATTATTTCCCTTATCGTTATGCCTCGCGTAGGGCAAACCGGGCCTAGGAGGCAAGGCGGCGGAGGCTGCAGTAGAGTTCGGAGGGTTACGAGGGCACGGGCCCAATCATCACACGAGTTAGGTGCTTCGTTCGGGATTTCTGCGACATCGCTAGCTTGATAAAGTTTATACGGCGGCGATTCTGCTGCGGCCATGATATTTGAACGCCGGTTCCGACCGAGAGCAGAGAATATGGATTGCAAAGCGACCTGTTACTAGCTATGGATTTAACTACGGAGAGTATACCGATGTACTGCGAGTCTTGATGAATATCAGCGAGAGGTTGTGCAAGTAGTTCTTGATTGAAGCGAGCATGGCACGTATGCGAGTTTATACGGCGGTAGAAAGCGTAGAGATCGGCGGGTTAACGAGGGCGAGAAGAGGGCGGGCGGCGAAGGTCCTTTGGTAACTTTGGCGAGTCACCTCGCGTGATTTGATTATGCACATCCGCAATGCGAGTGGTCTTACGGATTTCGGGGCGTTCGGGGTATGCAGGAGTTGGTTAGAACTCCGGGGCTTAGGTTCTGATTTGGCAGACGTCATCCCGGGGAATGTCGTATTTTAGTTTGTACTTGTTTTACCTATGACCGTCAGGGCCTGATGTCGAAAGAGTGTCCTGGTAGGAGGACTTAGCCTTCAGGATCGGTGGGTAGTTCGTCACCTTCCTTAGCTATGCGCCTACGAGGCGAGTTTGATTAAACGACTAGGGGAGTGAAGCGATGGGTCGAGCATATCCTTAACCTACAGAGTTCGGTATGTGTGATAAGATGGGTATAGCATAAGTGCTATGTTTTGATAGCGATGTGTTAATATTTGTGATTAGAAATCATGGTTAATGCTTAGGGAAGATTGGGGATAGAGAAAGTGTGAGCCTTAGAGTTTTATGCGTATAAACCTTAGAGGTAAGGCCGTCTCGAGTAAAGGTGTAGTGTTATGTTTGATCCTTATCGGGCGCATAGTGCGCGTAAGCTATGTTTGTGGGATAAGTCCTGGGTAGCGTGATTTGAAAGAGGGTAGTCGAGCTAGAAGCCGCTAGGTTTTGAAGCGTGATTAGTGAGATTGTTAGGATCGGGAGCTAGTATTGTGCGGCGTTCAGGGTCAGGTTGAGGCCACGTTGCGGTCAACCAGCGGTAGGTTTGGTGGTGGGGTCGGGTTGTGGTGGTCACTTGTGTTAGGGTTGTGAGGTGTTAGGCCCAGTTTCGTTAACGGCATCTGAGTTCGTGGATGCGTTCGACGATGGTCGGGCGAGAGTCGGCCGTCTTGTCTTACAGCAAAGGCAGTTTACTCGGCGATGTTGATTTTATCGAGAAAAGTTGTAAGGCTGCAGGGTGCCTACCTTCGCCTTATGGCGACGGTGGAGTCGAGTGCGGCTGTTTTTGGTTTGGAAGTTTTACCAGCGGGGTTAAGAACTTCGGTGAGTCTCGGAATCGCATTCGCCTCGGGCGGTGTGTGTATTTCCGGGGTAGTTGTAAGATTGTTGTCTCGGTGGAGGAGTGTTTAAGCTACCATTTCGGTGTTCGGATGTCGCCTTATTAAGCCTTGTAGGGCGGATGTGTAAGTTGCGGTCGAGTGGTTCGATGTTGGCAAGGTTGACGGTTGGTTGAGCTTGTTCCGGTATTTGTGGATAGTGAAGCTTGTCTAGAAGAAGTTACGGCATTTCGGAGAAATCGTGCGGATGATCGGCGGCGGCGCTTAGAGTTGAGTTGACGGTCGGTCTTCTTGAAAGTACCACCGGTTGGGTGTGGCGAGCTTTGGAAGGCGAGAGGAACTTAGCGAGTTACTTTGGGCCTTTGAGTCCATGTGAAGAATAGGCCAGGTTGCCTATATGTTAGTTTTTGCCGTCCGACTTAGGAAGCAGTATGTCCAGTCTTTAGTATTGTTATGATCGGGAAAGTATCGGAGATCCATCCAGAGTGTTCCCAGTTAATGATGACCACGTTAGAGATAGTAACCCCGAGTTTTGGAAACTGAAGCAGTATCAGAAATGTGGTAAGAGTTCGAGTGTACGACAGCCTCAGGGATCGCATGTAGTCCGGTACCATTTGTTGGGTCGCCGGAGTGACACTAGAACCTCGCGGCAAAGTGACAAAAGTGGTATCGGGAAGAAGCGAGCATGTATGGCGAGCATTGATGTGACCATTTCTTTTGTTTGGAAAAGTGTGGAAGAAGTATATTTTAGACCCCGGAGAGAGGTGTTTGTGGTGATGTTAGAGGTGATTCCTCGTGGACTTGGATGTAAGTATTTTTTTTTTTGCGCAGTTGTTTCTGTGGCCATTGTGGCAGGATTGTTTCGTAAGTATGGTAGTGAAGACTATCTTGGCGCCGCGTTGTTTGAGACTTAGAAGGAACATTCGGGGCGAATGTTTCTAAGGAGGAGAATGTTATACCGTATTTCGGTATATGCGTGGGGCGTGCGTGAAAATTTGAACTTGAGAATTAGGCTTGGCGAAATTTATTTGTTCACAACACCGATTAAGTCGTTTTTCGTGAAAGCGTTTTCCGACTTTCGTAGGGAATTTCGGCTATGTCATTTTTAATTTTTGCGGATTTTTCAGAGAGGCGAAACATTTTGGACCAACAAGAGGCGCCACGGCACCCTCTCATTAGTGTGCGGTAGAGTGGACGAAATGGTGACTATTTTGTCAAGTAGTTGGTAGGATATTTTGTGTGTAGTTGGTTAAGGTGCACTTGGCAAGATCTTGGCCTACACTTGCCTTGCACTTAGCAAGATCTTGGCCGTTGGTTGGCCTTTGCTGAACTATAAATACCCCCACAGAAGACTAATTCATCCACAAATTGCCTAAGTCTTGAAAGCTTCTTCCTCAGCAGTGTAGTGTCTTGGCGAGAGCCCCTCTCTCCCATGTGAGAGTTTCCCACAGTGGGGTAGGCGAGGGTAGCCACCACTCCTTGGGGTGCTAGCCAGTGGTACCACTGCCTAGTTGCTTCAGTATAATACCCCTCTCTTGGTAGAAATACTCTCAAAGTATTGTTATAATGCCCAATTACCTTAGTAGTATACCTTGTAGTATTCTAAGGTTATACCTATCTGAAAAGCCCGAAATACTATTATACTTCCGTCTGTCACAAAACCGAAACCACAGGAAAATATCCATAGTCCGTTGGAGTATTGTGTATAAGTTGGTTAGAACTTCTAAGGGTGGTTTAGAGCGGGTTGGGCGCTCGGAGTTGGAGCTAAGCGATTGCCCAGGATCGACTTTTTACTTGGATAATTATGGGCTTATCGAGGTAAATATCTTGTCCCTCTATTGTAATTGGAAATTACATGTTGTTAGATTATATAGTTGAAGTATGCTATATATAGTACGGAGCATAGTTATCGTGATGTCTTGCGACTTAAGCTGAATTTAAAGAAGAATCTTGAGCTGTAATTACATGAGGCGTGTGATGAGACTTGTGTAGTAGTGCAGTGGAGTAGAATTGTGCAGTTGGGGTTAGATGTATAACCCCACTGGTTGGCTTGGTGGCCGGCCTCGATAGAGGAGGAGATTTCTGTTGTTGCGGGGAGGTCTTTTAGAATTTTACGTAGAATATTCTACGATTAGACCTAAATGTTAATAAGCGCCTTGTGGCCTTATAGGTTGAAGTACTACGTGTGGCGCGATCTACTTGGCTTAGGAGTAGCGAAGCGTTTGGAAGTACTTGGGCGTTTTGCTATTAGTCGATACTCGTCGCGGTATGTGAACCTCTTCCTATCTCTTCTAGCATGATATGTGTGAACTATGTAGTGCGGTAGGCGTCACATGTGCTAAATGTATTTGATTGGTTTAAAACATAAAGTGTTATAACGGCTTTATGGGAAGTTGGTTATAACGGTTTATGTTGGTAAGAAGATCTTGTGGTTTTAAAAGGTAGCTGGTTTGAACTATAAGCTGGATTGTTATGTGTTAATAAAGAACTTGAAGTATTTCAAAAGATTTTTGAATCATTTTGAAAGAAGTAATACTTGGTTTTGAAAACTTAAGAGTTATACTAGCTTTATGGGAAGTTAGGTATAACGGCTTAAGAATGTTTCTTGATTTGGAAATCAGAATGTGTATCGACAAACCAACTGCGGCGTTAATAAAGGAAATGTTTTGTGATTAAGTATTATTAAAACCAGTAGAAACTTCCATCTGCATAGAAGCTAAGATGAGACAAAATGATATTTCCTAGATCATGACTGCTGTAATAAGATTGTTATAAACAAGAATATCCTACTCACATATAAGACTTATGTTTCTCAGATAGTTTAAAAGAATTATATTCTTAAATGAATAAGACTATGAACTCTGAAACCTTTCTAAAATAAGAAACGTGAACATTTGAAATTAGGCAAACTTGGGCGTTTGGAAAATAATGTCGTTACTTGATTTTACAAAGGTAAGTGTTTTAGTTTACTTAAAGGATAATCACTCTATTTTCACAAAACTACGGGTATTGTGTGACTTTTGTGAAAATGCATTATCTTTTAAAGATTTAATGTATGAAGTACTTTGGGGATAAAAACCGAACTTGTTGACATATAGTAGAAAGTACCTTGTGTGTATAACTTGATTGTGTTGGTTTGTGATAGCCTTGTAATACTTTCTTGTTGATTGATAAGTAAACATGCTAGGATGCTATGTGTGTTAGTATCTTGTGATGTTAGTGTAAAGGGTTTCCTCATTGTGCTTAAAGTTGTTTGACTATCGGTAGTTATGTTGGTATTGTACCACTCACCTTGACTTATTTCCGGAGGTTAGGCGCCTCCGTGCGGGGTAGACTTCAGCGATGCAGGACCGTGATTCGAGAATACCTCATGCGGGTCGAGGATCCATGCGGAACTACGGGAGTTCGGGTTAGTGTGCGACCTTTATGGTCATGCGGTCTATGTGGCCATGCGGTGCGAGTCGGGGCGATCTTAGGGAGTAGCTACCCTCGATGCGGGGTTATACCTCATGCGGGCCTATGAGGTTGGCCTATGCGAGCTGCGGGAAGTTCGGGGCTAGGCGCGCACATTTGATCTGCGAGCGAGTGACCGGCTTTGATCATGTGTGATGCAAGCAGATATCATGATCTGATTTATGACTTTGTTAGTGCGTAGGTGTTAGTAGTCGGCTATGCCTTCGTACCTACATCTTTGTTTTATTTGGAACCAGGTGGGACTGGTGTTCATGTGTATTCCTTGGTGCTTTTCTATCATAGGCATGGCGGTGAGGAAGGTATTCCACGGGCATGATTGATGTTATGGGCTTGAGACCCGTAGTTATATTCAGTGATGACTTTGAGGCGTGAGTCACGACTTGACATGACTGCTCATTTATTGTGAACTGTAGTTTGGTTATCATACATGTCTCCTGCTTTATAGGCTATTATGATTTCATTTACAGTATTTTTTAGTTTCACATACTAAATTTTTGTTGTCGACCTCCTTGAGGGCTGCGTTCATGCGCGAGTTGAGGTACATGATCGTTGATCCTAGCTCTCGAGTCACGGTTTGGCGTTTGGGAAGCTCGTTTCTCGGAGGCTTATCGGTGGTATAGTCCCTGTCGTCGTAAGTGTTTACATTCGGGGTTTGGCGGGGCCACTGTCCGCCATTGTTGTCGTATCATTCTTAGAGTGCAGTAATCTTGTTGTGGCGGGGTTTGTAAAAAGTTAAAGCATTGCATGTTGAAAAAGTTGCTATTTATATATATCTTGAAGGTAACAGTTTTTAGTTGCTTTGTCTTCTTATTTCAACTGTCTTATTACCTTTGGTTTCATGTATTGTCTTTATGTTCGTGATTACTCGATATATGTCTACTTGGGTGCCGGGGTAGGCACGATCACGGCAGGTTGGTCGTGTGAGAGAGAGAGGACAGTTGACTCGAGCCGGCCAGAGGCGGGGCGGCGAGGTCTCGGGGCGATTTTGAGCGGACAACCTCGGCGGCGAGACTAGGTCCACTTTCCGGCCCGGCCGAGTGCTCCTTGCGATTTTTACGGCGGGAGAGTCGATCGGCCAGTCATTCGGGAAGCGGCGGGGCTCGGGACCGGGATTCGAGGGAGGCGAACCGTCACCGTCGGGACCACCCACACCTCGGTGTGCTCGATGCGGTATGTTTCACGAGGCGAGTGTCGCGAGGGCCGGGAGCTTGTTACTCTTGTGGCAGCGGGGGCCATTTGAGAGAAGATTATCCGTCTGAGCGGCATGGGTGGTGCGGTGCGGCCGGCGAGATCGATTCTTTGGGTCTTCTCTCCTTACGTGGTTATGCGCCTCGGAGGCGAGTACTCGCGGACGGCGGTGCGGTAGAGTCGTGGTGGTGGTTCGATTCTAGCGGTCCCGAACGCGCATATATTCATTAGACCGCCCGGGATTAGGAGGCCTCCTAACATCGTCCGCAGGTACATTATTGATTTTATCTTTGTAGCGTTTATGCTGATAGATCCGAGTTCTACCTTGTCCTATGTGTCCCCTCTTATTGCGGGTAGAATCGGGATAGGCGGTGTCGATAGAGCCTTTTGAGGTAGTTATGCCAATGGGAGATTCGGTGTTAGGCGGCGGGTGTATAGAGGTTGTCGGTGTTTATTCTGATCGTCGGACCATGCAGACTTGATAGAGTTGGAGATGACAGATTTTGATGTCATTATGGGTATGGATTGGTTGGCTTCTTGTTATGCCAACGTTGACTGTAGAGACAAGATGGTTCGATTCCAATTTCCTGGCGAGCCAGTTATCAAGTGGAAGGGCAACGGCGTCATTGAGGTAGGTTTATTTCTTACCTCAAGGCTAGGAAGATGGTGCGAGAAAGTACATCTATCATCTGGTTGGGTATTTGTCTGGTGAGGTGCAGTTCTTGATCGATGCCGATGGTTGGGAGTTTCGGATGTGTTCCAGGGCGATCTTGGGTATCCCTCGAGAGGAGATTGAGTTTTGTATTGACACGTTTCGGACACTCGGCTATTTCCATTACGCCATCTGAGGATGACACCTTTGAGTTGAGGAGTGAAGGACCCGGTAAAAGATTTCTTTGGAGAAAGGCTTTGCTCCGGGCCTAGTGTATCTCCACAGGGCGCGGTTTTGTTTGTGAAGAAGAAGGATGGGGCCAGCTGCGTATGTGTTGATTCTGAGCGGTGAATAAGGTAACCATCAAAAATAGGTACCTCCCGGGATTGATGATTTTTGACGATTGCGAGTGCGAGGTGTTTCTCCAAGATAGACTGCGATGCAGTTATCATCAGTGCGAGTTCGAGCGGACATCCCAAAGCGCATTCGGGACCGGTATGGGCACTATGAGTTGAGTTATGTCTTTCGGTTTGACCAACGCTCGGTGATATTTATGGATTTGATGAGCGGGTGTTCAAGCCATTTTGGATACATTTGTGATTGTATTCATTGATGACATCTGGTTTATTCGCGGTCGAGCGAGGCATGCGGTCACGAGGAGGCGGTACTTGGGTCCTCGGGCCGCGATTATTCGCCAAGTTCTCCAAGTGTGAGTTTTGGTTGGCCTCGGTGGCATTCGAGGAATATTATTAGGGTGATGGTGTTGGGTGGATCTGGCGAAGATTGAGCGATCAGTCTTGGCGAGACCTACTACTCCGGCCAAGTGCGCGATTTCTTAGAATTTGGCAGGTTATTATCGCAGGTTTGTGGAGCAGTTTGCTTCGATTTCAGCACCCTTGACTAGGCTGACTCAGAAGGCAGCCAAGTTCCAGTGGACGGAGGCTTGCGAGAAGGGTTTCCAGTTGCTGAAGGAAAGGTTGACTACAACTCGGTTCTTACTCTTCACGAGGGTTAGGCGGAGTGCGTGATCTATTGTGATGCCTCGGGTATCGGGCTAGGGTGTGTTTTGATGCGGCGGAAAGTTATAGCCTATGCTTCCGGCGATTCTGGAAGCATGAGAGGAATTACCTACCGCGACTTAGAGTTGGTGCGATTATTCATGCCTTGAAGATTTGGAGACATTATTTGTATGGGGTTCATGTGGATATTTATACAGACCACAGAGCCTCGATATATCTTCGAGAGGAAGGTGAACTTGCGAGAGGCGGTGGTTAGAGTTCTTTGAAAGATTATGATGTTGATATTACATACCATCGGGAAAGCCAGCGTAGTTCTTGATGCCTTGAGTCGTAGATCGATGGGAGCACATCGGAGTGCGGTAGAAGTCGGACATGGTCGTCGGATCCACCCTAGCGAGCTTTGGGGTTCGATTGATTGATCTGAAGCGATAGTAAGTGCGGGTTCGTGAGGTTGCGGAGTCTTCCATCGTTGATGAGGTGAAGAGGCGGCGGTTTGAGGACCCAGTGTTGGTGCGGTATCGAGATCACGGCTCTTGGGAGAGAAGAGTGTATTCGAGTGGCGCTGATGGGGTGCTAAGATTTGAGGGCGGTTGTGTGTTCCGATGTAGCGAGGACCGTCGGCATATTTTGGGGAAGCCTGCGGTGCTCGTTATTCTATTCATCCGGTCGACCAAAATGTACCATGACCTCGGATGTTTGTATTGGTGGGATGGCACGAAGAGGATGTGCAGGTTTTGTTGCAGATGTCCTAATTGCCCGAGTCAAGGTCGAGCACGAGGCCCGGTGGATTATTGCGGCTATTGAGATTCCGACTTGGAAGTGGGAGGTGATCAACATGGACTTTGTTCTGAGGTTACCTCGTACTCGGAGAAATGCGACTCCATTTGGGTTATTGTTGGTGGTGAAATCAGCCCATTTCCTCTAGTCGGGGCGACATTTTCGGTGAGACTATGCAGTTGTACATCGGAGAGATTGTGAGGCTGCGGTGTCGGTGTCGATTATATCGAGATAGAGAGCCCGGATTTCTGGCTAACTTCGGAGGTCTTTCGAGAAGGGATTAGGGACAGTGAGTCTCGGACAACATTTCATCCTCGACGGGACGGGCGGCGAGCGTACTATCGAACGCGAGGATATCTTTGCGTGCTGCGTGATTGATTCGAGGGTATTTGGGAGGATTATTTTCCTCTTGTGGAGTTTGCTTATAACAATAGCTACCATTCCAGTATACAGATGGCGCCATACGAGGCTTTATATGGGCGGAAATGTAGATCGCCGATCGGTTGGTTCGACGTGGGTGAGTGCGATTAGTTGGCGGAACTTGGTTGGCGGGATGTGGATAAGGTGAAGCTTATCGGGAGGCTGATAGCGGCTTCAGTCGGCGAGAAGTCATATGCGGATAATCGGCGTCGGCATTTGGAGTTTGGTGAGCGATTGGGTCTTCTTGAAGGTGTCACCCATGAAGGGTGTGATGAGATTCGGTAAGAAGGAAACTCGGCCAAGGTACATTGGGCCTACGGATCGTCAGTAGAGTGGGCAAGGTTGCCTATGAGTTGGATCTGCCATCGAGTTAGAGGCGGTACATCCGGTCTTCCATGTTTCTATGTTGCGGAAGTGTATCGGTGATCGGCGAGTTTTCCTGCTAGTGAGGTCCGGTGTGGAGGGGTTATCGTATGAGAGAGTCCGTAGCGATACTCGATCGCCAGGTCAGGCGACTTCGGACCAAGGATGTGGCTTCCGTCAAAGTCTTGTGGAGGAATGATAACCGAGAGGAGATGACTTGGGAAGCGGAGGAGGACATATTGAGGAAGTATCCTTACTTATTCCCTATACCTTCAGGTAATTCATCTTCCCTTACTTGTCAAGTTTTATTTGAAGTATTTCTTTTACTAAATGATTTTATGTGGCCATGTGTGGCATTATTGGTATGTCGGGGTTGTGAAAGGAAACTATGTCGCTAATTATAAGTTTGACTGCGAAAGAACATTCGGGGAAGAATGTTTCTAAGGGGGGAAGAATGTTACACCCCGTATTTTTCAGGACATGTTAAGAAGGTACGTAAGAACTCACAAGTGTTAAGATTTGAGACTTGTAAAAATTTAACGGAATTATGAAATTGTCGGAAAACGTATTATTGTGACGCATGGGAGGGCGACACGTGTCACCCCCCCTTAATGATGCCTTGGACGAATTGTGGCAAGGGCTAAAGGGTCATTGGACCTTTGTTAGCAAGACAAGTCTTGCAACTTGAAAGCTTGAGAGAATTGACTTGGTCAATGGGACCACACACTTGATATTTTATAAGAGCTCATCCAAACAACCCATTTGTTTGCATCTTGACCCTCCATGTTACTATATATTACTAGTAGTAGCAAGACAAGTATAACACTTAGCCAAATTTTCACAAAATTTGAAGAACTCAAAGCATGAGCTCTCGGGTTCACTAAGAAAAGAAAAGAAAAAATTTTGTTTCTTGTTCTTTAAGCTCCACACTTTAAACCAAGGTTCTTGAGTGTATTGTAAGCATATCTCAATAGAAAAATCTCAGAAAAAGATAGTTTTCGGGTTAGTCGCAAAGCGAAAACCTAGTTGTCTTTCTAGGTTTTGTTTGGAAGTTTGAAGGAAAATTGTTGGTGTTGTTCTAAGGGTCTCAAGTAGCGGATTGAAGTGTCTTGAAGAGGCTCTAAGTTGCTAAGGAGCGACTTGGTTGGAATTGGATTAAGATTCGTTGAGGTATAATCTTGTCCCTTAAAAGTGTTACAAGATTATTTATATTGTTGTTAGCTTTGCATGTTGCTAGCATGAAGTATATGTGTTGAAGTTTATAAGTATTATGGATTGCTTGTAGCCTTAAAATCCGAAATGTAATGTAAGCCTTGTGAAGTTGGATTACAATTGGTCGTTTATTAGAATCGTCGCATGTTATTTACTTGGAGATTATAGTAGTTATAATCGATTGCGACTTGATATCATGTTAGGCTAATAACTTGGGTTGAGATGGAAATTGGATAAGAATTGATGTTGTAGTACTTGAGTTAGCGAATTGGCCTAGTAAGTTGTATTAATTTGATATCGTTTGTGGCGGAATTTTACACGTCTAGTAGGCGTGTAATCCCCTATCGTTGATTGCATTGATTGGGCCTTAAATGTGGCGTGTTTGGTTATTGTATTCGGCCTTGAAAAAGGTGGCAAAGTAAGTAGAAACAAAGGAGGTGCTGTCCGATTTTCCGTAGAATTTAGTGACCTTACACTTGTAATATTCTACGTTTGAAGTAAGACGTTAATAGACGTATTGTGGATATTATAGGTTGACATACTACGGGCGGGATATTGTACTTGGCAAGTGGTTTGACACGAAAAGGTATGTAGAACTTTTCCTATCTTTTGAGCATGACTAGTTGTACGTATATAGTGCGGTGGGCGTCTGAGACCTTGATATCCTTTACTAGTTTTATGAATAGCCAAGTCGGGTGAGTTAGGAGATTAACTCACTTCTTTGAAAGTATTAAGGATGTCTAATGTTTTATTAAAGTTAAGGGACTTGAAGAGTTTTAAAGTATGTGATACTTGTTCCATTTTAAACGTATAAGTCCATTGGATAGGAAATTGTATTTGTTATACCCCGTATTTCCAGAGTATGTACGTAGGGACGTACGTAGAAAATTCGAACTTCAAATAGGCTTGGCCGAATTATTTTTGTTCACAACACCCGGTTAGAGTCGTTTTTCGACGAAACCTTTTCACAACTTTCGTAGGGAAAATTCCGGCTATGTCATTTCCAATTTTTGCGGATTTTTAGAGGCGGCGTGTTGGACCAGCGAGAGCGCGGCACCTCTCGTTGGCGGAATAGTGGGCGCGTGGGACGACTTGGCCATTGTTTTGGTTAAGGGGTTGGTAGGATATTTTGGTGGTAGATGGATAAGGTGCACTTGGCATGATCATGGCCCTACACTTGCCTTGCACTTGGCATGATCTTGGCCATTGGTTGGCCTTTGCTAGACCTATAAATACCCCCCTCTTTGATGACTTCTTCATCCATTCCACAAAGTTTCTAAGTCTTGAAAGCCTTCCCCTCTCCTTGTTGTGTTTCGTCCAAAAACCCCCCACTCCCGCTGAGAGGCCAGGCCGAGAGTTCTCCACTCCCCTTGGCGAGAGTACCCCCTTGTGGGAGTAGGCCGAGGGTATACACCACTTGTGGTGTTGTCTCGTATATATACCCCTCTTGGTAGAAATACTCTCAAAAGTATTGTTATAATGCCCAATTACCTTAGCCGTATACCTTGTAGTATTCTAAGGTTATACCTATACGAAAAGCCGGAAAATACTATTATACTTCCCGTCAGTCACAAAACCGAAACACTAAGGAAAATCTCCATAGTTGGTTGGAGTATTAAGTAGAAGTTGGTTAGAACTTCTAAGGGTTGTGTGGAGCGGGTCGGGCGCGTGGAGTAGGAGCTAAACCTTGCTCGGGATCGACATTTAAACTCGGATAATTTTGGGCTCATCGAGGTAAACACTCTTGACCTTCTATTGTAATTGGAAATTACATGTTGTTAGAATATATAGTTGAAGTATACTATATATAGACACGAGCGTTATTATCGGCAATGTCTTTGGACTTAAGCTGAATAATACTTACGCAATGTCTCGCGACTTAAGCTGAATAATAAGAAACCTTTTGAAAGAAGAGTCTTGAGCTGTAATTACATAGGACCGTATTCTGATGACTTGTGTAGCTTTTACGTGAGATAGAATTGTGCGTATGGTTTAGGCGTACAACCCACGGTTGGCTTGGTAGCGGCCGATAGAGGAGGAGATTTCTGTTGCGGGAAATCTTCGAATTTTACGTAGAATGTTTCTGAAGAGACCTAAATGTTAATAAGCGCCTTGTGGCCTTATAGGTGGAAGTACTATGCGTGGCGCGATCTACTTGGCAAGGAGTGGCCGGCGGTTTGAGGTACTTGGGCGTTTTGCTATTAGTCGATAATCGTCGCTAGGTATGTGAACCTCTTCCTACCTTTTCTAGCATGATATGTGTATAACTATGTGATGCGGTAGGCGTACGTGTGTTAAACGTATTTGATTGGTTTGAAACATAAAGTGTTATAACGGCTTTATGGGAAGTTGGTTATAACAACTTTATGTAAGTAAGGAAATGCTTTATGGTTTTAAAAGGTAACTGATTTGACTTATAACTGACTTAATGTGTAATAATAAAGAATCTTGAAGTATTTCAAAAGAATCTTTGAATCATTTTTAACAGAAGAATAATACTTGGTTTTGAAAACATAAGAGTTATACTAGCTTTATGGGAAGTTAGATATAACGTCTTAAGAATGGTAAAATGAATGGTTTATTGATTTTAAAAGTTAAGAGACTTGATCTTAAAGGATAAGAGACTTAACTTGTTTTACTTGGTAATTAACATTTTGTTAAAAAATGTTGTAAAACCTCATTCGCGAGTAATGAGTACTTGATTTTAAAAGCAATAATGTTTCTTGATTTGAAATCGAGAATAAGTATCGAACAAACCATGGCGCTAATAAAGGGGAAATGTTTTGACTAATAATGTATTAGTAAAACCAGTAGAAACTTCCATCTGCATAGAAACTAAGATGAGACAAAATGATGTTACATTTCCTAGATCATGGCTGCTTAAATAAGATTGTTATAAACAAGAATAACCTACTCACGTATCAGACATATGTTTCTCAAATTGCTTTTAAGGGAGAATTATATCATTAAGTGATTAAAAGTATGAACTACGAAACCTTTCGAAAATGAGAAACTTGAGTAATTGAAATTAGGCAAACTTGAAACATTTGGAAAAGAATGTTGTTACTTGATTTTACGAAGAGAAGTGTTTTGATTTACTTCAAAAGATAATCACTCTATTTTCATATACTACGGGTATTGTGTGACCTTGTAAACGTAACGTATCTTTTAAAAGATAATGTATGAAGTACTTTGGGAATAGATACAGGCACAGTTAATCATATATTAGAATGTACCTTGTGTGTATAACTTGATTGTCTTTGGTTTGTGATAGCCTTGTAATACTTTCTTGTTGATTTGATAAGTAAACATGTTAGGATCTACGTGTGTTAGTGTCTTGTAACGTTTGTGTAAGAGAGTATTCTTGTTGTGCTTATGTTGTTTAACGATAATTTGTTATGTTAGTATAATATCACTCACCTCTTGACATATTAGGGGTTAAGGCGCCTCCGATGCGCGGTAGACTTCGGTGATGCAGGACCATGATTCGAGAATACCTCATGCGGGTCAAGGGACCTATGCGGAGCTACGGGAGTTCGAGTTAGTGATGCGGGGTTATACCTCATGCGGTCTATGTGGCCATGCGGACTACGAGTCGGGGCGATGCAGGAGTAACTACCCTCGATGCGGGGTTACATACCCTATGCGGGCCTATATGAGTGGCCTATGCGGACTACGGAGTCGAGATTAGGCTTGCATGGTGATACCACGGGCAATTGGCCCTGCTTCGATCATTCGCAGCCTAGAAAAGACCTGTTACGGTTTACCTATTGTTGCTCTTGTTTATGATATGGCACTATGTGCGGTTACCTTGGTTGTTTCATACATACTTGCAAAGCGATGTTAAAATGATATGTTTTCATTTAAGTACTTTCTGATTTCACATACTTGGTACTGTTATGCGACCTCCTTGAAGTGCGTTCATGCCGCGAGTTGAGGTACGCGATCGTTGATCCTAGTTCTCGGTCCTGATTCGGCGTATGGGAAGCTCCGTTTCTCGGAGGCTTATCGAGGTATAGTCCCTGTCGTTGTAGTATTTACATTCAGGGTATGGCGGGGCCTGTCCGCCATTGTTGTCGTATCATTCTTAGAAGTGCATGTAATGCTGTTGTGGCGAGTTGTAATGGGATATAGCTATTCGGTTTTAAAATTGATTTATATATACGCCGTAAGCAAGTTTCTCCGATTCTTGTTTCTTACTTCTTAATATTTTCATGTCTTGTTTTATGTTCGTGATTACTCGATGTTGTATCACTAGGGTGCGGGGTAAGGCACCGATCCACGGGCGAGGTTGGTCGTGACAAAAGTGGTATCGAAGCGATTAATCCTCGGAAAGTGTCTCTGACCGTATCTAGTAAGTCTTGATTATCGGTGTGTTGTGCACCACACCATAATCGAGAGGCTATAGGATATTTAGGATTGGTTTTATTCTTCTCACTCTGAGATCGTGCCTTAGAGGCTGTGTTGTAAGTTGGACCTCTAACGTATTTCTTTCCACTTACCGTTATGCCTCGCGTGGGCAACCCGGGAGGGCAAAGCGTAGGAGGCTGCGAGTAAATCTGAGAGGTTACGAGGGCAGGCCCAACCATCACTGAGTTAGGTGCTTCGTTCGGGGAGTTATGCTCGTCACGGCCCAGAGTTTAGCAGCGGCGATGCTGCGGCGACCATAATATTTGAACCTTGATTCCACGGCCGGAAAGCAGAGAATATAGATTGCAAAGAGACAACCACATTTACTAGCTATGGATTTGGCTACGAGTGTATACCGATGTCCGCGAGTCTTGATGAATATCTTAGAAAGGGTTGTGCGAGAGTAATTCTTGATTGAAGCTTGAGCATGGCACGTATGCGGGCTTATGCGTGAGCCAAGCGTAGAGATCAGCGGGTTAACGAAGGGCGAGAAGAGGGCGAGTAGCAAGGTCCTTTGGTAACTTTCGAGTCGAGTCACCTCGCGTGATTAGATTATGCATATCCACGGTGCGAAAGGTCCTCGCGAGGTTCGGGGCGTTCGGGGTATGCGAGGAGTTGGTCGAGCTCGAGCTTAGGTTCCACTACTGCGTAGGTTCCAACCAGCCGGATTCAGTTTTTTTCCCAGTGTTCACAGTGTGACAGACGTCATCCCGGGGAATGTCATCTTTTAGTTGGTACTTGTTTTACCTGCGGCCGTCAGGGCCATGTGTCGAAAGGATGTCCTAGTAGGAGGACTCAACCTTCAGGATCGGTGGGTAGTTAAATCGTCTCCCCTAGCTATGTGCCCTACGGGGTAGGTTTGATTAGAACGACTAAGGGGAATGAAGCAGTAGATATAGATATATCCTTAACCCTCTAGAGATCAGTATGTGTGATAAGATGAGTATATCGTAAGTGCTATGTTCTGATAGCAGTGTGTAAATTGTGATTAGGAAATCATGGTTAGTATGAGGGTAAGATTGGATATAAGGGAAAGTGTGAGCCTTAGAGCTTTATGCGTGAAGACCTTAGAGATAAGGCCATCTCGAGTAAAAGACGTATGTTTATGTTTGACCCTTATAAGAGTGCATAGTGCACGTGAGCTATGTTTGTGGGATAAGTCCTTGAGTAGTGTGGAATGAAAGAGGGTAGTTGAGCTAAGCAGACCGCTAGGTTTTCGTAACGTGATTAGCGAGAGTTTTCCGGTTCGGGGAGCTAGTGTCTTGCGCGTTGCCGGGTCGGGTTGAGGCCACGTTGCGGGTCAACCCGCGACCTGTATGGTGGTGGGGTCAGTTTGTGGTGATCCCGCTTTGGGTTAGGGTTATGAGGGTGTTAGGCCCAAGTTTAGTTAACGTGCGAGTTCGTGGACGTTCGACGAGTAGTCGGGCGAGGAGTCGGCCGTCTTGTCTTCTAGCAAAGACCGTTTACTCGGCGATATTGATTTATCGAAAGGTTGTAAGGCTGCAGGGTGCCTACCTTCACCTTATGATGACAGTGGAGCCAGTGCAACTGTTTTTGTTCGGAAGTTTTACCAGCGGGGTTAAGAACTCGGTGAGTCTCGAGTCGCATTCGCCTCGGGCCGGTGTGTGGATTTGGGGTAGTTGTGGGGATTGTTGTCTCTGTGGAGGAGTGTTTAAGCTACCATTTCGGTGTTCGGATGTCGCCTTATGAAGCCTTGTAGGGGCGGATGTGTAAGTCGCCCGATCGATTGGTTCGATGTTGGCAAGATTCGGATAGTGGGTTGAGCTTGTTCCGCAGATTGTGGATAGGGTAAAGCTTGTCTAGAAGAGGTTCTGGCAGCTCAGAGAAATCGTGCGGATAATCGGCGAAGACGCTTAGAGTTCAGGATGACGGTCGGTCTTCTTGAAAGTACCACCCCGGGTTGGGTGTGACGAGTTTTGGTAAACAGTGGGAACTTAGCCCGAGTTACTTTGGGCCACGAGTTCATGTGAAGAATAGGCCGGGTTGCCTATATGTTAGCTTTTGTCGTCCGACTTAGGAGGCAATACGTCCGTCTTTTCGTATTGTTATGATCGGAAAGTATCGAGATCCATCCAGAGTGTTCCCGATTAATGATGACCACGTTAGAGATAGTAACCGAGTTTTGGAACCAAGCGATGTGAAATGTGGTAAGAGTTCGAGTGTCACGATACCTCGGGGATCGCATGCGGCCGGTACCATTTGTTAGGTCGCCGGAGTGACACTAGAACCTCGCGGCAAAGTGACAAAAGTGGTATCACGACGAGTAAAGGGAGAAGCAAGCATGTATGGCGAGCATAGATGTGATCATTTCTTTTGTAAGGAGAAGGTGCGAAGGAAGTATATTTTAGACCCGAGAGGTGTTTGTGGTGATGTTAGAGGTGATTCCTCGTGGACTTGGATGTAAGAATTTGCGCAGATGTTTACGTGGCGGGTGTGGCAGATCGTTCTCGTAAGTATAGTAGTGAAGACTATCTTGACGCGTTTGTTTCGAGACTTAGAAAGAACATTCGACAAATGTTTCTAAGGAGGAGAATGTTATACCGTATTTCCAGTATGCGTGGGGCGTGCGTAGAAAATTCGAACTTCAAATAGGCTTGGCGAATTATTTTTGTTCACAACACGGTTAGAGTCATTTTTCACGAAACGTTTTCCACGACTTTCGTAGGAAAATTCTGTTATACCGTATTTCAGTATATGCGTGAGGCGTGCGTATTATAAATTAAGCCTTAAAGTAGGCAAGGTTGAAATTTAGGCACAAGTGCCAAAAAGAATCGTTTTTCGACGAAACGTTTTACTAAACTGCGAAGGGAAAATTCCGGCTATGTCATTGAGAATTTTTGCGGATTTTTCCGAGAGACGAAACATTTTGGACCAACGGGAGGGTGACATGTGTCACCCTCACATTGGAAGCATAGTGGGCGGTTTGGACGATTTGGGGTCAAGGGAGTAGGTAGGATATTTTGTGCAAGTTGTGTGGTAGATGGATAAGGTCCACATGGTTAAAATCTAGCCCTACACTTGCACCACACTTGTCTTCATCTTGGCCATTGGTTGGCCTTTGGTTAGCCTATAAATACTCCCCTTGTTGAAGACTTTCTTCATCCAAAACTTGAGCAATCTATCTAAGTCTCAAATACTCCCTCCCTCTTGTTTTGCTATCGTCCAAAGCCCCCTCCCCCCCTTTGTGAAAGGCCCTTGGCCGAGAGCCTCCCCCTCCCCCTTTGTGGTGCCACTGCCAGAGGTACCCCACTAGCCTTGTTGTCTCGTATAAATACCCCCCTTTTTTGGTATAGAAATACTCTCCAAGTATTGTTATAATGCCCAAATACCTTGGCCCAAATACCTTGTAGCATTCCCAAGGTTACACTTATACAAAAGCCCAAATACTATTATACTTCTTTTAGCCACAAAAACGAAACCCTAAGGAAAACCTTCATAGTTGGTTGGAGTGTTTAGTAGAAGTTGCGTAGAACTTCTAAGGGTTTTTGGAGCGGATTGGAGCACTCGGAGTAGGAGCTAAGCGTTGCTCAGGAGCGACATTAAACTCGGATAATTTTGGGCTTATCGAGGTAAATACTACTGTCCTTCTATTGTAATTGGGAATTACATATCGTAGTTGTATAGGAATGAATATAAGATTCATAGAAGAGAATTGAACTGTAATAGAAGGATATTACAGAATAGACTTGAACTGAAATCACATCAGAAGAATAAGTAGAAGTTAAACTGTACTTACATAGGACTGTATTACAGTAGACTGATAACCTTTATTGGTTGAATGTTTTGCAAGTAGCTTGTGCTACTTAGAAGGTGGACAAGGCTAGCCGGGTTATAGCCGTGGAGCGTTTTGCTTTTAGTCGATAATCGTCGCGAGGTATGTGATTCTTCCTATACTCTTGAGCATGATATTTTAAAGGAAGATATATATAGTACGGCAATGTCTTTTGACTTAAGCCTGAATAATATATAGTTCGGTAGACGTACGTGTGATAATTGAACGTAGTGGTACGGCAATGTCTTTTGACTTAAGCCTGAATAATATATAGTACGGTAGACGTACGTGTGGTAATTGAACGTAGTTGTACGACAATGTCTTTTGACTTAAGCCTGAATAATAAGAAACTTGAAGTATGTCACAAGAGTTAAGAAACCATTTTTGAAAGAAGAGTAACACTTGGTTTTAAGGGTTTTTAAAAAAGTTATACTAGCTTTATGGGGAGTTAGGTATAACGTCTTAAGAGAGGTAAAGAAAATGGTTTACTGATGTTGGAAGTTAAGAGACTTGATCTTATAAGATAAGAGACTTAACTTAAATGAATTAATATGAGTTTTGTGTGAAACCTCATTCGTGAGTAATGAGTACTTGGTTTTTAAAAGGGAATAATGTTTCTTGATTTGAAATCGAATGAGTATCGACAAACCCCGCGGCGTTAATAAAGGAAAATGTAATGAATAATGAAGTATTATTAAAACCAGTAGAAACCTCCATCTGCATAGAAGCTAAGATGAGACAAAATGATATTACATTTCCTAGATCATGGCTGCTTTAATAAAGATGGTTATAAAATAAACTACTCACACATATGGCATATGTTATTCAATTGTTTTAAAAGAGATTAAGACATTGAACTATGAAACTTTTCTAAAAAGAGACTTGAGTAATTGGAATTAGGCAAACTGGAACTTTAGGAAAAAGAAAGGCATTGTTATGTCTTAAATTGGTTTAAAACATAAAGTGTTATAACAACTTTATGGGAAGTTAGTTATAACGACTTTATGAAAACAAAAGAAGGGTTTTATCATTGGTTTTAATGTGATAACTTGGCTTTAAATAAGAGAAGTGTTTTGGTTTGCTAAAAATGTGAGTCACTCTATTTTATACTACGGGTATCGGGTGACCTCGATAAAAGGAATGGATCTCTTTGAAAGGAATTTAACGTACGTAGTACTTTAGGGTTAAAACCCGGACTTTGGCATAAAATGAAAGTACTTTGAGTTGTATATAACTTGCCTATGCTTGTTGTGATAGCCTTTGTTGTGCAAAAGTCGATATCAGGTGACTTCTTGAGGAAGAGTGGATCTTTTTATAAAAGTCTAGAAATAGGGTAATTTGCTTGAGTTTGTTTGTGATAGCCTGGTTGTGCGGTATATTGTTATTGTGGTCACATGGACATGTCTACCGTCTGAATTCAGGGCATGTGGCCACGCGGGGGTTGATTACGATATATTGTTATTGTGGTCACATGGACATGTCTACACCGTCTGGTCAGGGGCATGTGGCGTGCGGCGGTTGATCACCCAGTATATTGTTGTTGATGTTACATGGGCATGTCTACACCGATGCAGAATTCCAGAGGCATGTGGCCATGCAGCATTGTCATTATTGTTGCATCATGGGCTTGCCTACACCGATGCAGAATTCCGGGGGCATGCGGCCATGATGCGAACATGATTGGTGTTGTGGGCGTGAGACCCATAGTTATATTTGAGTGATGACTTTGAGGGCGTGAGTCCCTGACTTGACTGCTTTTATGTTGCATACTGTATTCTTTGGTCATCATACATGTCTCCTGCTTTATATAGACTGTTATGATTTAACTACAGCATTTTCAGTTTCACATACTTGGTACCTGTTGTACTGACCTCCTTCGGGGGGCTGCGTTCATGCCGCAGTAAGTACATCGTCGTCGATCCCCGCTTTTAGGATCACCTTTCAGCGTATTGGGAAGCTCCGTCCCTTCGGAGGCTTATCTTTGGTATGTGTTCCCTGAGTTGTAGGTTCTTGTACATTCAGGGGTATGGCGGGGCCCTGTCCCGTCATAGTTGTTGTAAATCTTAGAGGTCTGTAGTACTACTGTGGGCAGGGTTGTAAAAAGGATTAAACTGTTCGGGTTTTTATGTATTAATATACTGAAGGCAACTGTATTGGTTGGCCTGTTTATATATAATATCTCTTGCTTCATGTCTTGTTTTTATGTTCCGCTGATTTTCTCTGATGTATGACTACTTGGGTGCCCGGGTAAGGCACCAGTCACGGGCCCGGGTTCGGGTCGTGACAAAGTGGTATCAGAGCAGTTAATCCTCGGAAAGTGTCTACAGACCGTGTCTAGTAGAGTCTTGATTATCGGTGTGTTGTGCACCACATCTATAATCGAGAGGTGCAGGACATTTAGGATTAGTTTCCATTCTTCTCATTACGAGATCGTGCCTTAGATTTGTGTGATAAGTTGAACCCTCCGACGTATTCCTTTCCTTTACGATTATGCCTCGCGTAAGGCAACCTGAGCCCAGATGGGCAAAGCGATCGAGGAGCTATTAGTGGGATCTGAGAGAATGCGAGCGCGAGCGTCCAAGACACGAGACATGCTTCCGACGGCGAGTTTCGCGCCGCCACACCAGCGAGTTTAGAGACGCAGCGGGCTGCCGAGACTACTGATGACGAGCCTCAGGTCCACGATGCAGGGCGAAGAAGATGGGTTACAAGCGAGATGGCCCGATTCTTGTCGGTCGTGGCGGATATGAGGATAAATTGGACCGCAGCTGATTCGATAGCGCGATGGTTCACCCTAGATCGGATAGTTTGAGGCTACAGGACTTTCGAGATGTAGCCCGCGAGTTCTACGGTCGAGGCACGAGGATGATCCGCGAGGAGTTCATCAGCGATTCTGGCGGATCCCGAGTGATCAAGGCTTGGAGACCGAGTCGGTGGTCTTAGGTTCGCATCGGTGCGTGATACCGCATGATCGGGTTTGATTCGTGGGAGCTGTCGGGAGAGAATGCACTTCCAGCCGTTTGGGGACGAGTTTTGAGGGCCTTCGGCACATTTCTTGCCTCCGGATGAGAGGGCTCGGGCCGACAGATTTTTGATGTTGAGGCGAGGCGTAGAGTTCGGGAGTACAATGTGAGTTCGACTCATTGGCTCGGTATGCCCATTGTAGTAGGCGATATGGGGACAGTACACCGCCACGTTACGGGCTAGATGACTACTGGCGAGGCTTGCTCGGGTGTAGCTCTTCAGGGCATGGACATTGCCGCATGCGAGCATATGCACTGAGGTGAGGCGGAGAAATCGACGGAATGACCAGATCGCGAAGAGGCGAGAACAACGAGGTCCTTTGGTGCCTTCGGCGAACCGCCCAGCGAGCTAGTTTTGTACCTCCGCCCGATGCGAGTGGTCCTCCACAATCTTGAGCATCCAGAGTATTGAAGCGGTCGAGCTCGTGGTTCAGGTTTCTAGGGGAGTAGGGGTGTTGGCCAGGTGCAGTCACCCCTACCTCGGTGTGGTCGATGTGGTAGACCGCATTTCGGGGAATGTCGTGGTGCCAAGGGAGCTTGTTATTTTTGCGGCCAGCGGGGCCATTTTGCAAGGAACTGTCCGACCAAGGGTAGCACGGATGTTACGACTCAGCCTTCAGGATCAGTGGCTGGTTCATCGCCTTCACTAGCTATGCGCCCTGCAGGCAGGACTGTGATTAGAAAAGCGGTAGAGACAGGTATATCCTTAACCCTCTAGAGTTTTGTATGTTTGTTATGATGATGTGTTTAGTGTTATGTTCGGATAGCTTTGTGCTAAAATGTGATTCAGAAACCTGGTTAGTGTAAAAGGGTAAGCCTGGGGATGAGATAGTGTGAACCTTAGAATATTATAGTTAAGACCTTAGATGTAAGGCCATCTTGAGTAAAGGATTTTGCAAATGATCCTTGTCAGAGTGCATTTTATGCCTAGAATGTATTGTGTGATAAGTCCCTGGGTGGTGTGAAATAGAAGTGGTAGCTTTCATGACCTGTAGAGGTAAGATTGTTCCGGAGCGGGGAACAAGAGCTTGATGCGTTAAGTAGGTCGGGTTGGGGCCATGTTGAGGGCCAACCCGCGGCCTGTTTAGAGGTAGGGTCAGCTCTGGGTGGTCCCGCCAGGTGGTAGGGTCACGAGGGTGCTAGGCCCAAGTTTAGATAACCATCGTATAAGTTCGTGGATGCGTTCGACCAGAATCGGTTCGTGAAGGCCGGGAATGGCCTTAAAGGAAGCGAAGCTAGTGAGATGACCAAGTTTGGAGGTGGTGACTCCAAAGTTTTGGGAACTGAAGCGTTGACTGAAGTGTGAATGCATTATCTTGGAAGAGTTCAAGTGTTCGAGAAGGGCACAACGAGTAAGGAAGGAAGAGAACGTGTGTTATTTCGTGGCCAGGTGTGGCGTTGGCAACTTGTTAGAGGAACTTCTTCGTTATCTGTCTTGAGAAGGAACATTCGGGACGAATGTTTCAAAGGAGGGGAGAATGTTATACCCCGTATTTCCAGAGTATGTACGTGAGGGCGTACGTATTATAAATTAAGCCTTAAAGTAGGCAAGGTTCGAAATTTAGGCACAAGTGCCAAAAAGAATCGTTTTTAACTAAACGTTTTACTAAACTTGCGAAGGAAAATTCGGCTATGTCATTGAGAATTTTGCGGATTTTTCCGAGAGGCGAAACATTTTGGACCAACGGGAGGGTGACATGTGTCACCTCACATTGGAAGCATAGTGGGCGGTTTGGACGATTTGGGGTCGAGGAGTAGGTAGGATATTTTGTGCAAGTTGTGTGGTAGATGGATAAGGTCCACATGGTTAAAATCTAGCCTACACTTGCACCACACTTGTCTTCATCTTGGCCATTGGTTGGCCTTTGGTTAGCCTATAAATACACCCTTGTTGAAGACTTTCTTCATCCAAAACTTGAGCAATCTATCTAAGTCTCAAATACTCCCTCCCTCTTGTTTTGCTATCGTCAAGCCCCTCCCCCTTTGTGAAAGGCCCTTGGCCGAGAGCCTCCCCCTCCCCCTTTGTGGTGCCCTCGCCGAGGGGTACCCCCCCTAGCCTTGTTGTCTCGTATAAATACCCCCCTTTTTTGGTATAGAAATACTCTTCAAGTATTGTTATAATGCCCAAATACCTTGGCCCAAATACCTTGTAGCATTCCCAAGGTTACACTTATACAAAAGCCCAAATACTATTATACTTCTTTTAGCCACAAAAACGAAACCCTAAGGAAAACCTTCATAGTCGGTTGGAGTGTTTAGTAGAAGTTGCGTAGAACTTCTAAGGGTTTTTGGAGCGGATTGGAGCACTCGGAGTAGGAGCTAAGCGTTGCTCAGGAGCGACATTAAACTCGGATAATTTTGGGCTTATCGAGGTAAATACTACTGTCCTTCTATTGTAATTGGGAATTACATATCGTAGTTGTATAGGAATGAATATAAGATTCATAGAAGAGAATTTAACTGTAATAGAAGGATATTACAGAATAGACTTGAACTGAAATCACATCAGAAGAATAAGTAGAAGTTAAACTGTACTTACATAGGGTGTATCGATGGTGATAACCTTTATTGGTTGAATGTTTTGCAAGTAGCTTGTGCTACTTAGAAGGTGGACAAGGCTAGCCGGGTTATAGTCGTGGAGCGTTTTACTTTTAGTCGATAATCGTCGCGAGGTATGTGATTCTTCCTATACTCTTGAGCATGATATTTTAAAGGAAGATATATATAGTACGGCAATGTCTTTTGACTTAAGCCTGAATAATATATAGTACGGTAGACGTACGTGTGATAATTGAACGTAGTGGTACGGCAATGTCTTTTGACTTAAGACTGAATAATATATAGTACGGTAGACGTACGTGTGGTAATTGAACGTGGTTATGCAATGTCTTTTGACTTAAGCCTGAATAATAAGAAACTTGAAGTATGTCACAAGAGTTAAGAAACCATTTTTGAAAGAAGAGTAACACTTGGTTTTAAGGGTTTTTAAAAAAGTTATACTAGCTTTATGGGGAGTTAGGTATAACGTCTTAAGAGAGGTAAAGAAAATGGTTTACTGATGTTGGAAGTTAAGAGACTTGATCTTATAAGATAAGAGACTTAACTTAAATGAATTAATATGAGTTTTGTGTGAAACCTCATTCGTGAGTAATGAGTACTTGGTTTTTAAAAGGGAATAATGTTTCCGATTTGGAAATCGAGAATGAGTATCGACAAACCAACTGCGGCGTTAATAAAGGAAAATGTAATGAATAATGAAGTATTATTAAAACCGGTAGAAACCTCCATCCGCATAAGCTAAGATGAGACAAAATGATATTACATTTCCTAGATCATGGCTGCTTTAATAAAGATGGTTATAAAATAAACTACTCACACATATGGCATATGTTATTCAATTGTTTTAAAAGAGATTAAGACATTGAACTATGAAACTTTTCTAAAAAGAGACTTGAGTAATTGGAATTAGGCAAACTGGAACTTTAGGAAAAAGAAAGGCATTGTTATGTCTTAAATTGGTTTAAAACATAAAGTGTTATAACAGCTTTATGGGAAGTTAGTTATAACGACTTTATGAAAACAAAAGAAGGGTTTTATCATTGGTTTTAATGTGATAACTTGGCTTTAAATAAGAGAAGTGTTTTGGTTTGCTAAAAATGTGAGTCACTCTATTTTATACTACGGGTATCGGGTGACCTCGATAAAAGGAATGGATCTCTTTGAAAGGAATTTAACGTACGTAGTACTTTAGGGTTAAAACCCGGACTTTGGCATAAAATGAAAGTACTTTGAGTTGTGTATAACTTGCCTATGCTTGTTGTGATAGCCTTTGTTGTGCAAAAGTCGATATCAGGTGACTTCTTGAGGAAGAGTGGATCTTTTTATAAAAGTCTAGAAATAGGGTAATTTGCTTGAGTTTGTTTGTGATAGCCTGGTTGTGCGGTATATTGTTATTGTGGTCACATGGACATGTGCCGTCACGAGTCCGGGGCATGTGGCGTGCGGCGGGGTTGATTACCCGATATATTGTTATTGTGGTCACATGGACATGCTACACCTGCAGTCCGGGGGCATGTGGTCATGCGGCAGGGTTGATCACCCAGTATATTGTTGTTGATGTTACATGGGCATGTCTACACCGATGCAGAATTCCAGAGGCATGTGGCCATGCAGCATTGTCATTATTGTTGCATCATGGGCTTGCCTACACCGTCTGCAGTCCGGCACGCGCCGTGATGCGAACATGATTGGTGTTGGGCGTGAGACCCATAGTTATATTTGAGTGATGACTTTGAGGGCGTGAGTCCCTGACTTGACTGCTTTTATGTTGCATACTGTATTCTTTGGTCATCATACATGTCTCCTGCTTTATATAGACTGTTATGATTTAACTACAGCATTTTCAGTTTCACATACTTGGTACTGTTATCGACCTCCTTGAGGCCGCGTTCACGCCAGCAGAAGTACATCGTCGATCCCCGCTTTTAGGATCACCTTTCAACAGATTGGAAGCTCCGCCTTCGGAGGCTTATCTTTGGTATGTGTTCCACGAGTTGTAGGTTCTTGTACATTCGTGGTATGGCGGGCCCTGTCCGTCATAGTTGTTGTAAATCTTAGAGTGCATGAGTACTACGTAGGCGGGGTTGTAAAAAGGATTAAACTGTTCGGGTTTTATGTATTAATATCGAAGGCAAATGTATTGGTTGGCCTGTTTATATATAATATCTCTTGCTTCATGTCTTGTTTTTATGTTCCGCTGATTTTCTCTGATGTATGACTACTTGGGTGCCCGGGTAAGGCACCAGTCACGGGCCCGGGTTCGGGTCGTGACAATTCCGGCTATGTCATTTCCAATTTTTGCGGATTTTTCCGAGAGACGAAGCGTGTTGGACCAACGAGAGGGCGCCACTTGGCACCCTCTCATTGGCGGAATAGTGGGGCGGCACATGGGACGACTTGGCCATTGTTTTGGTCAAGGGGTTGGTAGGATATTTTGGTGGTAGATGGATAAGGTGCACTTCGCATGACCATGGCCCTACACTTGCCTTGCACTTGACATGATCTTGGCCATTGGTTGGCCTTTGCTAGACCTATAAATACCCCCCTCTTTGATGACTTCTTCATCCATTCCACAAAGTTTCTAAGTCTTGAAAGCCTTCCCATCTCCTTGTTGTGTTTCTTCCAAACACCCCCATGTGTAGTACCCCATGGGTAGGCCGAGGGGTATACACCCCCCCCCTTGTGGTGTTGTCTCGTATATATACCCCCCCTCTTGGTAGAAATACTCTCAAAAGTATTGTTATAATGCCCAAATTACCTTAGCCGTATACCTTGTAGTATTCTAAGGTTATACTTATACGAAAAGCCCAGAAATACTATTATACTTCCCTTCCGTCACAAAACCGAAACCCTAAGGAAAATCTCCATAGTTGGTTGGAGTATTAAGTAGAAGTTGGTTAGAACTTCTAAGGGTTGTGTGGAGCGGGTCGGAGCGCAGAGTAGAGCTAAACCTTGCTCGGGATCGACATTTAAACTCGGATAATTTTGGGCTCATCGAGGTAAACACTCTTGACCTTCATTGTAATTGGAAATTACATGTTGTTAGAATATATAGTTGAAGTATACTATATATAGACTGAACGTTGTTATCGGCAATGTCTTTGGACTTAAGCTGAATAATACTTACAGCAATGTCTCGCGACTTAAGCTGAATAATAAGAAACCTTTTGAAAGAAGAGTCTTTGAATCGTAATTACATGGGACCGTATTATGAGACTTGTGTAGCTTTACGTGAGATAGAATTGTGCACGTCCGGTTTAGACGTCTGACCCACTGGTTGGCTTGGTAGCCAGATAGAGGAGGAGATTTACGCTGTTGCGGTGGGGAGGTCTTAGAATTTTACGTAGAATGTTCTACGAAGAGACCTAAATGTTAATAAGCGCCTTGTGGCCTTATAGGTGGAAGTACTATGCGTGGCGCGATCTACTTGGCAAGGAGTGGCGGCGGTTTGAGGTGCTTGGAGCTTTTTGCTATTTAGTCGATAATCGTCGCTAGGTATGTGAACCTCTTCCTACCTTTTCTATCATGATATGTTTATAACTATGTAGTACGGTGACGTCATGTGTGTTAAACGTATTTGATTGGTTTGAAACATAAAGTGTTATAACGACTTTATGGGAAGTTGGTTATAACAGCTTTATGTAAGTAAGGAAATGCTTTATGGTTTTAAAAGGTAACTGATTTGACTTATAACTGACTTAATGTGTAATAATAAAGAATCTTGAAGTATTTCAAAAGAATGCTGAATCATTTTTAACAGAAGAATAATACTTGGTTTTGAAAACATAAGAGTTATACTAGCTTTATGGGAAGTTAGGTATAACGTCTTAAGAATGGTAAAATGAATGGTTTATTGATTTTAAAAGTTAAGAGACTTGATCTTAAAGGATAAGAGACTTAACTTGTTTTACTTGGTAATTAACATTTTGTTAAAAAATATTGTAAAACCTCATTCGCGAGTAATGAGTACTTGATTTTAAAAGCAATAATGTTTTATTGATTTCGGAAATCAGAATAAGTATCGAACAAACCACAGCAGCGCTAATAAAGGGGAAATGTTTTGACTAATAATGTATTAGTAAAACCAGTAGAAACTTTCATCTGCATAGAAACTAAGATGAGACAAAATGATGTTACATTTCCTAGATCAGGGCTGCTTAAATAAGATTGTTATAAACAAGAATAACCTACTCCCGTATCAGACATATGTTTCTCAAATTGCTTTTAAGGGAGAATTATATCATTAAGTGATTAAAATTATGAACTACGAAACCTTTCGAAAATGAGAAACTTGAGTAATTGAAATTAGGCAAACTTGAAACATTTGGAAAAGAATGTTGTTACTTGATTTTACGAAGAGAAGTGTTTTGATTTACTTCAAAAGATAATCACTCTATTTTCATATACTACGGGTATTGTGTGACCTTGTAAACGTAACGTATCTTTTAAAAGATAATGTATGAAGTACTTTGGGAATAGATACCCGACCTGGTTAATCATATATTAGAATGTACCTTGTGTGTATAACTTGATTGTGCTGGTTTGTGATAGCCTTGTAATACTTTCTTGTTGATTTGATAAGTAAACATGTTAGGATGCTACGTGTGTTAGTGTCTTGTAACGTTTGTGTAAGAGAGTATTCTTGTTGTGCTTATGTTGTTTAACGATAAGTTGTTATGTTAGTATAATATCACCACCTCTTGACATATTCAGGGGTTGCGCCTCCGACGCGGGTAGACTCGGTGATGGGACCATGATTCGAGAATACCTCATGCGGGGCCAAGGACCTATGCGGAGCTACGAGAGTTCGTGTTAGTGATGCGGGGTTATACCTCATGCGATGCATGTGGCCATGCGGACTACGAGTCGGGGCGATGCAAGAGTAGCTACCCTCGACGCGGGTTACATACCCTATGCGGGCCTATATGAGTGGCCTATGCGGACTACGGAGTCGAGATTAGGCTTGCATGGTGATACCACGGGCAATTGGCCCGCCGATCATTCGCACCTAGAAAAGACACATTACAGTTTACCTATTGTTGCTCTTGTTTATGATATGGCACTATGCGGTTACCTTGGTTGTTTCATACATACTTGCAAACCGATGTTAAAATGATATGTTTTCATTTAAGTACTTCTGATTTCACATACTTGGTACTGTTATGCCTTCTCCTCGGGCCGCGTTCATGCCGCAGTTGAGGTACACCGCCGTTGATCCTAGTTCTCGGTCACGATTCAGCGTATGGGAAGCTCCGTTTCTCGGAGGCTTATCGTGGTATAGTCCTGTCGTTGTCAGGTATTTACATTCGTGGTATGGCGGGCCCTGTCCCTCCATTGTTGTCGTATCATTCTTAAGTGCAGTAGTAATCTTGTGTGGCGAGTTGTAATGGGATGTAATCGTCGGTTTTAAAATTGATTTATATATATGCCGTAAGGCAAGTTTTCTCCGACATCGTTTCTTACTTCTTAATATTTTCATGTCTTGTTTTATGTTCGTGATTACTCGATGTTGTATCACTAGGGTGCAGGGTAAGGCACGATCCACGGGTTCGGTCGTGTGATTTGACTAAGGTGTAAAGTGAATATAACGACTTTATGAGAAGTTGGTTATATTTGCTTTATGGAAAGATAAATGACTTGATTTTAATGCAAAGGCAATTTGATTTTAAGGCATCAATTGCCTAAGGTTTTATAATAAAAGGAGTCACTTGATTTAGAAACCTAACTTTATTTCTAAAGGTATTGTGACTTGTCTTGAAAAGTAATTTTGACTTGATACTACGGTTAATAGTATCTTGGAAGTTTTATACTAAAGAGAGTCATTTGTTTTAAAGATTTGAAGTACGCAGTACTTTGGGTTAAACTCCCGGATTTATTATAACATATTAGTGCCTTAAGTAAACTAAAATGAGAGTGTAGATGAATAAGACTAATAAGAAGTTAGGGGAATTTCTAACTTGCTTATTTATTGTATGACGGCCGGTTGAGATAGGGTAAGAGTATAAGTGAGGGGTAAACCCCCAAGACGCTATACCACCTTCTCCAGGGTAAGAGTATAAATGAGGGGTAAACCCCCAAGACGTTATACCACCTGATTTACCACCTTCTCCAGGGTAAGAGTATAAATGAGGGGTAAACCCCCAAGACGTTATACCACCTGCTTCAGGGTAAGAGTATAAATGAGGGGTAAACCCCCAAGACGTTATACCACCTGTTTCCATGGGTTCGCTACCCATGATTTGATTGTGAGTCTCCTATTTTTATGTTGTACGTATACTCTTGGTTTACTCTCATTGTTAGTAAGATACTGTGTACTGTAATTTTGTTATCATACATGTCTCCGGCTTTGTTTTAAACTTATGATGTAATTACAGTATTTTTCCAGTTTTACATACTTAGTACATATTGTGTACTGACCCCCTTCCTTGGGGGCTGCCTTCATGCCGCAGGAAAGGGTAAGCAGGTGGTGGATCCTCATTCTTAGGATCAATTATCAGACGTCAGAAGCTCCATTTCTCCGAAGGCTTGTCTCTTTTGGTACAGTATTTCCCTGATGTTGTAGATTTATGTACATTCAGGGGTATGGCGGGGCCCTGTCCCGCCACAGTTGTTATTCCTAGAGGTCTGTATTCACATATGTGGTTGGGTTGTAAGAACTGAGTTGTACAGTTGTACTTTTGATTATGTTTATATTATGGAAGGCGGCCTTATCGCCAGCTTTGAGATGTTTATTGTTTACACACGTGTTTATGTTGTGTACGTTAGTTGCTATTCTCCGATGTATACGAGCGGGTGCCTGTGTAGGCACCGCCGCGCCCGGTCGTCGTGACACATACTCGACATTATTTCGCATCGACCCTTTCTCGGGGCTGCGTTCATGCCCGCAGTGTGTGATCGATTAGGTGACCCTCCGCTTAGGACACCTACCAAGCGCTAAAGAGCTCCTTTGTTCCGAGCGACCACTTTGGTACGCACTCTTATATTCCGGACTTATGTATATCTTGGGCACGACGGGTCTGTCCGTCATATGTCATTTTGTACTCCAAGTGCAGTGAGCGATCGTGGGTTGATTTATGAGGAGTGTAGACGTGTTTGTTTGGCCATGCTTTCGTATTTCTGTTTGGGATGTTCCCTTATGTTGGTGGCAGCCTTGTCGGCTTGCTTATTATATTGTGATGGTTAGTTGTGACTCCTCTGGAGGCAGGTACCCCCTTATGTAAAGACAGCCTGACCGGCTCGTCTATTCGGGTATATGTTGTAGATGCAGCGTTATGCTGCCAAAATTTTATTTGGTATCAAATGGATTATGTATGACAGGTCAGTAATGGCGTCCAATTAGGGCGCCTAGTCGCGGCCCGTCGGGTCGGGTCGTGACAAAAGTGGTATCAGAGCAGTTAGTCCTCGGAATGTCTACAGACCGTGTCTAGTAGAGTCTTGTGTATGGGTATGTTGTGCACCATACTTATACGCAGGAGGCTGCCGGACATTTAGGATTGGTTTCTACTCTTTCATCTCGTAGATCGTGTAATAGAGCTATGTCATTAGGATAATCCCCCTCTTCTTAATAACTATCAGGTTACAAATTTATGTCTCGAAAGGCAAATGGATGGCTCAGAAGGGAAAATCAGAGTTACTCGGACTTGACTTGGTATGTCAAGCCATATGGGAAATGAAAGAGTTTGAATAGAAGTATGATGACCAGGTTTGGAGATGCTAGGTCAACGTCAGGTAAGACAACTCTTCAGAATCTTTTACATACCAAATAAGAGAATAAGTTAACAATTCATCACTTAAGGGATGATATCATCAGGGATTGGAACCATGAGCAATTTTCGAGGTTACGTATGTATACTAGAATATGTTGGAACTATGAAGAGTACGATAAGTAAGAAATGAAGTTGTTTATAATTACGAATAGTGAAGAGATCCCCTTCAGACCATAAATGAGGTGTTGACTTGTGAAGCAAATTGCAGTAGTCTCTATCTTACGAATTGGTACTCCGTTATGCTACGTTATCCTCTATAGTTACAGAGATAGAACTTTTTCTTCCAAAGAAAGAAAATGAAGCTTACCTACTTTTTTTCTCATTCATACCTCTAATTTAATGTTGAGCTCTAATTGTTAGAATCTGAGACGATTTTATGGTATACCATGTTGCTGGACTATGTGCAGGTAGGAAACTGTAAAAGAACATTGTTCCCATGTAAGTATAAGAAGGGGCTATTACTTCTTGAATAATAAGATTGATATAAATGAATAAAAGTGTCTTGTTATGTTGGAACGAGTTTTGGAAAGTATTGGACATAGGGATTATTTGAGTTTGTTTCACAAATGACTTAGAACTTGGGAATGATAAACATTCCATTAGTGTGTAGTTGTGTCAAGCATTTTAAATATCGTAACCTCTGGAGTTCATATTTTCAGTTAAGAAGTTATTTGAATGATGGGTAACCAAGGTATGCATTCATGCACAGTTTCAATGCATTGGTTCACACAGAATGCTAAGATGATGTTATTTGGTCTCTTGGAACCAAATGTTAAAAAGGAAAGAAACTCATGATACCTCGCTTAACTTGTGTAGTGGGTGATCTTTTAAGGACTAATCTTACTATGCATCCAAATGGAGTAATAGGGTTGTTGTGGAGGCCTCATTTCTATGAGGTAGATATTAAATTGTACAGAATAATTGATACACTGCGGGGTAACACTTAGGGGTACAAAGAAAAGTTTCCATATGACCTTAGTGTATGCGTTTAATGATGTGGCTCTTAAATGGGAAATGTGGATAGATATTGGAAGGTTACATGGCCAGATACAAGAACCATATGCAATAATGAGTGATTTCAACTGGGCATTAAAATGGAATAGAAGAGTGAAATGTCATGTCGCTAAGACTGAGATAAGAGATTTTAAGCAGTAGGTAGCAGATTATGGTGAAATCAGTGGCAAGCAGGGTGTATTACAACACTTACTAATTAAAAATGAGTTGATAACCTACATGCTTCTAAGGTGTCTTTCATGAAACCAGGTCTATATGAACATTCTATTGGGTTAATTGGGTGAGAGGTAGGCATAAAGACTCAGTATAAGTTCAGATACTTTAATAGGTGAATGTGAATCCTGAATTTCTACCGACAATAATAGAAGGGTGGAAAACAGATAAGAGAGGTACAAAGATATAGATGAATTCAAACGAAATGATAACAAATATTCAGTATGATGTAGCCGAAGTGACAAATGTTGATGCAGCCAAAGATACAACTGAGTTAATAAGTCCAACAAGAGGATAGAACAAATACCATTTGAGGAGACAAATGGTAATAATGAGACAGAGAGATACTGGGAAAGGATATGATAATAAATAAAATAAGGAAGACAACAATGGTAAGGTGGTAGAAATAGAACAACTCATCGAGGACCCACAATCGATGGAAGAATCAAAAGCAACTCTTACTACTAAAGAATAGGTTGAAGGAGCTTTTGTATCAGCAAAAGTTAATGAGGAGCGGAATATATGTGCAATGGAAAGATGGTTCTCCGGTCTTGAAAATGATTCTTGAGGTAAGGGATAACATTAAACAAAGAATTTGGTGGAAAACACAGAGTGGTTTGAATTGATAATCATACCAAATTGGCAATATTACACGATGTAATACTATTAGAGTTTTCAAGGAAGAGTGGAAGATGTCAAAGAACTGATACGTGGGGATTGATGGAATTTGTCAAGGCTAGGGTAGTATCTACCGGACGACATTGTCTCACATGCCATTACAAATTGAAGCAAGTGTACAAGGTAGTATCAGCTAGAATATTCTGGAGAATTTGGAAATGAAGGAATATAGTACCTCTTGGAGGCTCTTTAACTTTGTTCAAAGTGTTACATGAGATTCAGTTGAATATTCACAGGTAATTTGATTCCTTACTTAACTATTTTGAATTGGTGAATTGCATGTGTGTTATATTGTGGCCCTGTGAGGCATCTGTTGGTTTGCTGGATATAGGTGGATATGCATAGTTATGAAGGAGACTCTGCCGAAATTTTCCTAGCGTAAAACCTATGATGAACATTTGAGGACGAATGTTTCTAAGGGGGGAAAGATGTTACACCTCGTAAGTTAAGACGATACTTAAGAACATCATTAAGAAATTAAGATTCGAATATTGATTATATAGTATGATTATATATGCTACATCCAAAAGTTAGTACTTGAAGGATGTGATTCCGAAAAAAATTTGGTTACTACGAGCGTGTTAATGGAAATGGAAAATGATCGTTATATATTTTCCCATTAAGGATTAGTAACATATTATGAGAATTACGACATGGAGAATACAAGGTCTTATGGAATTTTCGGAGATTAAAAGACTTGAGATTAAGATTTATTACTTGATGGATGGAATTAACTTAAGAAAATAATTAGGGACCAATGTGTATTTATATAAAAAAAAAATCAAATTTCTTATTAAAACTAAAAACCTCTTCATTTTCCACTTCATTCAAACAAAACTCTCACTCAAATCCTCTCATCTCTTAGCCAAAAACTCACCCATGCCATAGCCAAATTGAAGACTTAATCCACTCCCTTTCTAAGGATTGAATCCATCTACAATTCTAAGTCAAAAGTTTAGCACCAAAACAGTGAGTGGCACGGGTTCACTGCCCAGTTTTTAGCCCAAATTTTCTGATTTTTGGAATGAATTTTGTTGAGGAAAAATATGTTAGAATGTTGGGGGTAACATTGTAGAACACATGCATGTTAATTTGAAGTGGAAAAGTGAAAGATTGGGCAAGAAATTGGGGCAGAAAATCGGAAAACTGCTTGGCAGAATTTTGGGCAGATTTTTAGTCAATTTTTGAGGGGTATATCTCCTAGTATATTAGGAGTTTTTGGGTGTTTCAAAATCCTAAAATAAAGTTCGTCGAGTCTAGTTTCCAAATAAGCAAACCTCTCGTCTATGGGACACCGGAGTAGAGAGTTATGAACATTACAAGTTCAGCTGACGAAACAGTGACTTAAAATCGGGACTGTTTTGGGGATTAAATTAAGGTATGAAAATTCTTCCTTCCACGCTATAATTGAAGTTGCATGTTGTCGTAGTTGAAGTATTGTGTTATGGTTGCTAATTTCATGCTACAAATTGGAAGGAAACATTGAGATTTAGGTTGTAAATTGTTTATATAAGAATGTTGAAATATGAAATTGAGTTTGAAAGAGTTAAGGAATTATGTTGTCAGACCAATTTGAAGACTACTTTATGTGCATCGGATTGGAGTGTTGTGATGAAATTCTTATCACTAATCGCATGTTGTGAATGGAGACGTAGCCTTGATAATTAAGAGATAATTATTTTATGAAGAAATTACAAGAGGAATTGGAATTTTAAGAATTAAAAGGGGAAGTTTTGGAATTACAACATGTTGATATGACCAAAAAGTTGATGGAAATTATTGAACATTATGGTAATGTATTACGAGCTGAATTAGTGTTTAAATATAAGTTACGAATACGCATATGTATTGAGGTAGTTACATAACATGCCTTGAAAGGATTAAAGTGTTAATTTTATATTCTTGAATGGACGATGTTGTTAGAAGATTGGATTGCTCCCATGAATAATTCTAACTTAACTAAATGATTGACTACTATGAGAAATAAATGTAGTAGTTGCCTTGTTTCACGACCCGAACCTGGGCCCGTGACTGGTGCCTTACCCCGGGCACCCTAGTGATACAACATCAGAGTAATCAGCGGAACATAAACACATACATGAAACAAATGAAGTACAAAACAGTAATCTGAGGAAAACTTGCCTTTCGGCATATATATAAATAACAACTCTTACAAATGAACAGTTTAATCCTTTTTACAAACCCTGCCCACAACAAAGATTACATGCACTTAAGAAATGATATGACAACAATGGCGGGACAGGGCCCCGCCATACCCCTGAATGTAAATACCTACAACGACAGGGGACTATACCAAGATAAGCCTCCGGAGAAACGGAGCTTTCCCAAACGCTGAACTGTGACCCTAAGAGCGAGGATCAACGACTGGTGTACCTTTACCTGCGGCATGAACGCAGCCCCCCGAAGGAGGTCAGTACAACAGGTACCGAGTATGTGAAACTGAAAATACTGTAAATGAAATCATAGTAGTCTATATAAAGCAGGAGACATGTATGATAACCAAACTACAGTTCACAACAAATAAGCAGTCATATCAAGTCAGGGACTCACGCCCTCGAAGTCATCACTCCAATATAACAATGGGTCTCACGCCCACAACATCAATCATGCCCGCGGAATACCTTCCTCACTGCCGGCAGTCAATGATAGAAAAGCACCAAGGAATACATATGAACAACAGGTCCCACCTGTGTCCAATTAAAACAGTACGGGGTAAGTACGAAGGCATAGCCGACTACTAACACCCACAGTACTAACAAGGTCATAAAATGTATCATGATATCTGCTGGCCGTCACATGATCAAAGTGGTCGCCGCTCGCAATATCAAATGTGCGCGTCTAGCCTCGAACTCCCCGACTCCGCATAGGCCAGTCTCATAGGCCCGCATGAGGTATAACCCCGCATCGAGGGTAGCTACTCCCCGGCATCGTCCTGGACTCGCAGTCCGCATGGCCACATAGACCGCATGACCATAAAGGCCGCACACTAACACTTGAACTCTCGTAGCTCGCGATAGGCCCCGGGACCCGCATGAGGTATTCTCGAATCATGGTCCTGCATCACGAGTCTACCCCGCGTCGGAGGCGCTTAACCTCGGAAATAAGTCAAGGTGAGTGGTACAATACCAACATAACGGTGATAGTCAAACAACTTTAAGCACGATCGAGGAAAACCCTTTACACTAACATCACAAGATACTAACACACATAGCATCCTAGCATGTTTACTTATCAATCAACAAGAAAGTATTTACAAGGCTATCACAAACCAACACAATCAAGTTATACACACAAGGTACTTTCTACTATATGTCAACAAGTTCGGGTTTTTATCCCCAAAGTACTTCATACATTAAATCTTTAAAAGATACGTTACTTTCACAAAAGTCACACAATACGTAGTTATGTGAAAATAGAGTGATTATCCTTTTAAGTAAAACAAAACACTTACCTTTGTAAAATCAAGTAACGACATTATTTTCCAAACGTCCAAGTTTGCCTAATTTCAAATGTTCACGTTTCTTATTTTAGAAAGGTTTCGTAGTTCATAGTCTTATTCATTTAAGAATATAATTCTTCTTTTAAACTATCTGAGAAACATAAGTCTTATATGTGAGTAGGATATTCTTGTTTATAACAATCTTATTACAGCAGCCATGATCTAGGAAATATCATTTTGTCTCATCTTAGTCTTCTATGCAGATGGAAGTTTCTACTGGTTTTAATAATACTTAATCTATTAAAACATTTCCTTTTATTAACGCTGCAGTGGTTTGTCGATACACATTCTGATTTCCGAAATCAGTAAACCATTCTTAAGCCGTTATACCTAACTTCCCATAAAGCTAGTATAACTCTTAAGTTTTCAAAAACCAAGTATTACTTCTTCTTTCAAAATGATTCAAAATCTTTTGAAATACTTCAAGTTCTTTATTAACACATAACAAGCCAGTTATAGTTCAAACCAGTTACCTTTTTAAAAACCACAAGTATCTTCTTACCAACATAAAGCTGTTATAACCAACTTCCCATAAAAGCCGTTATAACACTTTATGTTTTAAACCAATCAAATACATTTAGCACATGTACGTCTACCGTACTACATAGTTCACACATATCATGCTAGAAGAGATAGGAAGAGGTTCACATACCTCGCGACGAGTATCGACTAATAGCAAAACGCCCAAGTACTTCAAACCGGCTACTCCTTAGCCAAGATCGCGCCATACGTAGTACTTCAACCTATAAGGCCACAAGGCGCTTATTAACATTTAGATCCCTTCGTAGAGAACATTCTACGAAAATTCGCAAAGACCTCCCGCAATGCAGCGTAAATCTCCTCCTTTATCGAGGCCATTATCAAGCCAACGGGGGTTAACACGCCTAACCTGGTCGTGTACAATTCTACTATATAGTAATGCTACACAAGTCTCAGAATACACCCTATGTAATTACGATTCATTCTCTTCTTTAAATTGAGGCTTAAGTCAAAAGACATTGCACAACTATGTTCAATTCTATATATAGTATACTTTAACTATATATTCCAACAACATGTAATTTCCAATTACAATAGAAGGTCAAGATATTTACCTCGATAAGCCCAAAATTATCCGAGTTATAATGTCGATCCTGAGCAAGGTTTAGCTCCTACTCCGGCGCTCCGGCCGCTCCAAACAACCCTTAGAAGTTCTAACCAACTTCTACTTAAATACTTCAACCAACAATGAAGATTTCCTTAGGGTTTCGGTTTGAGACTAAAAGAACAAAAGGTAGTATTTCCGGGCTCTACGTATAGAGGTAATTTTTGGAATACAACAAGATAAAGGCTAAGGTATTTTGGGCATTATAACAATACTTGGAGAAGTATTTCTACCAAGAGGGGGGGGGGTATTATACGAAAGCAACTAGGCTAGGGGGGGTACCCCACGGCTAGCACCCCAAAGGGGGGAGGGGGAGGCTCACGGCCACAAAGGCCACTCAAAGGGGGAGGGGTTTCTCGGCCAAGGGCCTTTACTAGGGAGGGGGGGCTCTTGGACGAGAGTCAAACAAGAGGAGAGGGGAAGGATTTCAAGACTTAGAACACATTTGGATGATGAAGTCTTCAACAAAGGGAGGGGTATTTATAGGGAAGCCAAGGGCCAACCAATGGACAAGATCAAGCCATGTGTTAGGCAAGTGTAAGGCCAAGATCAAGCCAAGTGCACCCTATCCCTACTCCACAAAACATGGCACAAAACAAGGCACAAAACAAGGCCAAGAAAGCTAGCCAAACGCCCCACTTTCGGCCATAAAACCGCCAACTTGAGGGTGACAAGTGTCGCCCTCTCGTTGGTCCAAAATATTCCGTCTCTCGGAAAAATCCGCAAAAATTAGAAATGACATAGCCGTATTTTACCCTACGAAAGCTGTGGAAACGTTTCGTCGAAAAACGACTCTAAACGGGTGTTGTGAACAAATAATTTCGGCCAAGCCACTTTTAAAAGTTTCAAATTTCTACGTACGTCCCTTACGTACATACTCTGGAAATACGGGGTATAACACCTTGGCTATTGAAGTTGTTAAATGGAATAATTACAAAGAGAAGGTACGCGCACTAACGACGTAAATAAAATGTTTGAGATAATTTTGACTACATATTGAAATGATAATGATTATTGGTTTGATTTGAATTGTTGGTTGATTTGGATTATTGGAAAATTGTGGATACACACATAAACAGAGGAAATGTTGCCCGAATTTTTATAAAATAAGAGAGTCGTCTTTCAATTTAACATACGTTAGGAATCATAGAGTTGACAGACCTATTGCTATTATTATAGGTTGAAGTATTAGACGGGACATATTCTAATAGTGAGTTGGTCAGCTCAAACTATAAGGTATATGAGACTATCCTTTCTTTCTTTGGCATGATGTTGTGAAAATCTTCTTCCTTTCTTTTGGCATGAATATTATACAAGAGAATGTACGGCGGACGTACGTGATTCCTTCAAAGTCTAGTTTTAATAAAATGATATATGATATAAAAAGTGCTTTGACTTCCCAAAAGATGTTTTAAAATGATTCAGGAGATCGTGCCTTGATTTTCTAAAGGATAGTTTATTTTACTTATTCCATTTAGTCTTATATGATGATTCAAAAAGACATATGATTATTTCATTTAGTCTTATATGATGATTCAAAAAGACATATGATTATTTCATTTAGTCTTATATGATGATTCAAAAAGACATATGATTATTTCATTTAATCTTATATGATGATTTGAAATGCACATGATTATTACATGGAGTCTCAGATGATGATTTGTATTGCATATGGTTTCTCATGATATTCTACTTGTGTAAGTTGTGATTGTATGTTATGAGGACCGAGTCCCAGAATGGGTCGGGTAGCTATATTCACGGAAAATGAGGACCGAGTCCCAGAATGGGCCGGGTAGTTATATGTACGCAGTATGAGGACCGAGTCCCAGAATGGGCCGGGTAGTTATATGTATAAAGCATGAGGACCGAGTCCCAGAATGGGCCGGGTAGTTATATGTATAAAGCATGAGGACCGAGTCCCAGGATGGGCCGGGTAGTTATATGTACGGAGATGATCTTGATTATGATGATTGTTAGACATGCATGACTTTCTTTTCATATAGTACAGTTGCATTGGTATCTCTGATTTTTCATATATGTTTTATGTATCTTCTGGCCAGTTACAATCCTCCTTACAGTATTTCATGTTTTACATACTCAGTACATTATTTAAATCGACTTTCCTCGGGGGGGCTGCGTTCATGCCCGCAGGTACAGGTGATCGGTTAGGTGACCCTCCAGTTTAGGACATCTACCAGCTGCTAAAGAGCTCCCTTGTTCCGGAGCCAGTCACTTTGGTACAGACTCTTATATTCCAGACTTATGTATATCTTGGGCACGACGGGGTCCTGTCCCGTCATATGTCATTTTTGTACTCCTAGAGGTCTGTAGACAGTCGTGGGTTGATTTATGAGGAGTGTAGACGTGTTTGTTTGGCCATGCTTTCGTATTTCTGTTTGGGATGTTCCCTTATGTTGGTGGCAGCCTTGTCGGCTTGCTTATTATATTGTGATGGTTAGTTGTGACTCCTGCGAGCGGTACCCTTATGTAAAGACTGACCAAATGCCTATTCGGGTATATGTTGTAGATGCAGCGTTATGCTGCCAAAATTTTATTTGGTATCAAATGGATTATGTATAACATGTCAGTAATGGCGTCCAATTAGGGCGCCTATTCGCGGCCCGTCGGGTCGGGTCGTGACACAAGGAGAGGCTCTAAGTTGCTATGGAGCGACTTCGGATCTTGAAGTTGGATTAAGGCTCGTTAAGGTAACTATCTTGTTCTCTTAGTGTTATAGGATTACATATTGTTGTAGACTTACATTTTCACTAGCATGAGGTATATGTATTAAGGTTTGATAAGTGATATGGATTGTGGAAGCCTATAGCCAAAATGTCATTGTTAGCCCTTTGAAATTGAAATACAATTTGGTCGATAATTAGAATCGTCGCATGTTATCTACTTGAAGGTTATAGTCGTTGTAATCGATTGCGGCTTTATAACATGTTATACTAAACACCTTGAATTGAAAAGGAATTGGAAAGAAGACTTTGTGTTGTTGTACCTCAAGTTGCCGAAATGACATAGTATGTTGGACTAGTTTGATATCAATTGTGGGGCGGAATTTTACACGTCTTGTAGGCGTGTAATCCCCTATTGTTAACTTCATTATTGAGCCTTAAATGTGGCGTGTTTGGTTATTGAATTCGGGCCTTGAAAAAGGTGGAAAAGTATGTAGAAACAAAGGAAGTGCTGTCCGATTTTCTATAGAATTTGGAGATTTTACACTTGGAATATTCTACGTTTGAAGCTAGAGGTTAATAGAAATATTATGACCATTATAGGTTGAAGTACTACGAGTAGCGTATTCTACTTGAAGGGTGGAAAATCTAGCAAGGTTATAGTACTTTGGAGCATTTTGCTACTTGTCGGTAATCGTCGCGAGGTATGTGAACCTCTTCCTTCCTTTGGCATGATTCTATGTATGGAATATACATGTGGTATTATTTCATGTTCCCTTCTACTCTTAGAAGTTAAGAGGTATGTATGTGATTTACTCTATGTAAAGGTTATGTCTAAGTTATCCTAAGTTCTTACCAAGTCTTATGGGGGATGTTGGTAAGAGTCGTTAGGAGGTATTCGGAGCCAAGTTGACTTGGCTAATTTACTGCACGAATGGGAATAAGTATCGAACACACCATTGCAGCGTTAATAAAGGAAAATGTAACGACAATTGATTACATTAAAATGAGTAGAACTCTTGTTACACCCCGTAAGTCCAGGACATGTATAAGAGAAGGTACATAAGGAACACAAGACTTGAAATTGGTACGAAAGAAAGAATTGTTTTGTAACGACTGCCCGCCCCAAGCATCGTGCCTTACCCCGCACCCTAGTGATACAACATCGAGAAAAACCAGGAAAATAAAACATGAGTCATGAAACAAGAGATATAATAATAAACAAAGCAACCAAAACGGTTGCCTTCAAGATATATCATAAAACACGAAGCTTTAATCCTTTACAACCCCGCCACAACGATTACTGCACTTAAGATTTACAACGACTATGACGGACAGGCCCCGCCATACCACGAATGTACAGAACCTACAACTCGTGGAACACATACCAAAAGATAAGCCTCAAGAAACGGAGCTTCCTAATACGCTGAATTGTGATCCTAAGGCGGGGATCCACGGCCGATGTACCTCTACTGCGGCATGAACGCAGCCCCGGCGAGGTCAAGACAACAGTACCAAGTATGTGAAATCAGAAAATATCAGTAATGAAATCATACTAGTCTATATAAAGCAGAGACATGTATGATAACAAAACTACGATTCACAACATAAAAGCAAATATATCGATGTGGACTCACGCCTCAAGTCATCACTCAAATATAACTATGGGTCTCACGCCCACAACATCAATCATGTTCGCATCATGGCCGCATGCCCCCGGAATTCTGCATCGGTGTAGACATGTCCATGATGCAACAATAATACCAATGCCCCATGGCCACATGCCCCCGGAATTCTACCTCGGTGTAGACACGTCCATGTGACATCAACAATAATATAGAGGGTCATCAACCCTGCCGCAGGGCCACATGCCCCCGGAATTCGACCTCGGTGTAGACATGTCCATGTAACCACAATAACAATATATCGGGTAATCAACCCGACCGCATGGCCGCATGCCCCCGGAATACTGCATCGGTGTAGACATGTCCATGTGACATCAACAACAAGACAGTAATCAAAATGGAAACATACCCGGAATTCTCCATCACCGCCAAAGACGTCCAAGTAAGTTCTCGACAAGTCGACCGCCTCTATCGAGACGCGGAACACGTAAATACCACACTTGCACAACAAAGGCTATCATCACAAGCATAGGCAAGTTTCACAACAACAAGCATAGGCAAGTTTCACAACAACAAGCATAGGCAAGTTTCACACAACTCAATTTACTTTCATTTTATGCCAAAGTCGGTTTTTAACCCCAAAGTACTACATACGTTAAGTTCTTTAAAAGAGATCCATTACTTTTATAAAAGTCACCCTATACCCATAGTATTAGAATGACCAACCCACATTCCTTTTCAAAACCAAGTAACAACATTCTTTCCTAAGTTCGGCTTGCCTAGTTTCAATTACTCAAGCTTCTCATTTTCAAATGGTTTCATAGTTCCCAAACTTAATCACTTGATTCCTTTTAGAACAATTGAGTAACATATGTCATATATGTGAGTAGTTTATTCTTGTTTATAACGATCTTATTACAAAGACCATGATCTAGAAAATGTAATATCATTTTGTCTTATCTTAGCTTCTATGCGGATGGAGGTTTCTCTTGGTTTTAATACAACACATCATTATTCAATACATTTTCCTTTATTAACGCCGCGGTGTCAGCCGATACACATTACGATTCCCAAATCAAGAAACATTATCCCTTTAAAACCAAGTACTCATTACTCACGAATGAGGTTTCACACAAACATCCACATTAAAACAAATAAGTTAAGTCTCTTATCTTATAAGATCAAGTCTCTTAACTTCTAACATCAGTAAACCATTTTCACCTACATAAGGTCGTTATCACTAACTTCCCATAAAGCTATTATAACACCCTATGTTTTAAACCAACCAAATCACTTAGCACATGTACGTCTACCGTACTACATAGTTCACAACAATCATGCTAGAAAAGATAGGAAGAGGTTCACATACCTCGCGACGATTTATCGACAATAAGCAAAATGCTCCAAGTACTACAACCTTGCTAGCCCTTTCCACTCCTCGAGTAGAATACGCTACTCTTAGTACTTTCACCTATAAAGGTCACAAACGTCTATTAACCCCAAAACACAAGTTTCTATCTTTCTATAGAAAATTGCAAAGACTTCTCCGCAACATGGCGTAAATCTCTCCTCTATCGAGGCCGGCTACCAAGCCAACCAGTGGGGGTTTACACGCCTAACCTGGACGTGTACAATTCTACACAAGTCTCGCAATACACCCTATGTAAATACGATTCGGTTCTTTATTCTTCAGCTTAAGTCAAAAGACATTGCGAATACTAAGTATAGTTCCATATATAGTATACTTCAACTATATATTCTAACAAACATGTAATTTCCAATTACAATAGAGGACAAGATAATTACCTCGACAAGCCCAAAATTATCCAAGTTATAATGTCGATCTGAGCAAGGTTTAGCTCAGCTCAGTGCGCTCCAAACCACTCCAAACAACCCTAGAAGTTCTAACCAACTTCTACTCAAATACTTGAACCAACTATGAAGATTTCCTTGGGGTTTCGGTTTGAGACTAAAAGGACAAAAGGTAGTATTTCGGACTCTACGTAAAGAGGTATCTTTGGAATACTACAAGGTACAAGGCTAAGGTATTTTGGGCATTATAACAATACTAGGAGAAGTATTTCAATACCACGAGGAGGGTATTATACGAAAACAACTAGGCAGTGGGGGTACCCATGGCTAGCACCACAAAGGGGAGGGGACTCTCGGCCAAAGGCCTTTACTAGGAGAGGGGGCTCTTGGAGAGTCAAACAAGAGGAGAGGGAAGGATAGCAAGACTTGGAACATTTTGGATGAATGAAGTCTTGAAGCCGAGGGTATTTATAGCAAAACCAAAAGCCAACCAATGGCCAAGATCAAGCCATGTGCAAGGCAAGTGTAAGGCCAAGATCAAGCCAAGTGCACCCTAGACCCTACTCCCAAAACCCTCACAAATATCTACACAAATATCTACCACAACTTGCCCTCAAATCGCCAAGTCGCGCCACATCTTCCATTGTGAGGTGACACATGTCACCCTCCCGTTGGTCCAAAATGTTTCGTCTCTCGGAAAAATCCGCAAAAATACAAAACGACATAGCGAATTTTCCTTCGCAAGTTACGTAAAACGCGTTTAAAAACGACTCTAACAGGTGTTGTGCACAAATGTAAACCGCCAAGGGTGCCACATGGGGTGACACGTGTCGCCCGATTCGCCTGAATATTTCGTCTTCGAAAATATCCAAATTACCGGAAATCTCAAAAACAAGCGGGCCACAAAAGCAGTAAATTTCTCCGTGGGCCCCACGTGACCATTTCCAAAATAAAATCTCAAAATTCTAATATAATCTATGAAGTCCAAATACCAAACTGGGAATCCACCCCATTAACGAACCTTTTTCTTCACAAATAACCGGAAACTTTTCCGCGAAAACTCACATCTTTCTTTCTTTTCAAAATTTCGTAGTACTCGCACGCACGTCCTCACATACATACCCCGCAACTACGGGTATAACATTCTCCCCTTAGAAACATTCGTCCGAATGTTCCTTCTCAAGACGGATATCGATGAAGTTCCTCTAACAAGTTGCCAACGCCACGCCGCCACGAGATAACACACGTTATCTTCCTCCCTTACTCGTTGTACCGCTTCCGAACACTCGAACTCTCCCAAGACGTACCATACTTCAGTCATTACTTGCCTCCGAAAATCTGCGAGTCACTACCTCCAAACTTGGTCATCTTACTAACCTCAAACTTCCTTAAGGCCATTCCGGCCTTTTACGAACCGCTCGTCGAACGCGTCCACGAACTCATACGATGATCATACAAACTTGGGCCTAGCATCCCGTGACCCTACCACGGAGGACCACCCAGAACTGACCCCAAACCGGTTACGGGTTGACCCAAAATGGTCCTCAACCCGACCCCCAACCGCGAACTCTTGTTCCCGATCCGAACAATCTTACTAATTCACATCATGAAAGCTACCACTTCCATCTCACACTACCCACGGACTTATCACACAAATAAATCCCACGTATACCACTACTCTGATAAGGGTCAAACATAAAATAAATCTTTAATCTCAAGACGACCTTACCCCTAAGGTCTCACCGTGACATAGTCTAAGGTTCACACTTACCATGCCCCCATACGTAACCTCCCAACTAAATATGTTTTCAAACTCACAATTAACACAACGCTTATTCGTACATAGCACACAATAATGAGACCATCATAACAAGCATACCAAAACTCTAGAGGGTTAAGGATAAACCTGAAGCTACCGCTCCACTCTAATCATAGGCACGCAGGCGCATAATCAGAAGGCGATGAACCAGCCCGATCCGGTAGGGTGAGTCGTAACATCCGTGCTACCTTGGTCGGACAGTTCGCAAAATGGCCCCGCTGGCCGCAAAAATAACAAGCTCCCCGCACCACGACACTTCAAATGCGGTCTACCACATCGACCACACCGAGGTAGGTGACCGCGTCCGCCAACACCCTTACTTCCCCGAAACACGAACCTCGAGCCACGACCGCTCCGAATACTCTGAAGGTTGTGGAGGACCACTTTGCACTGGCGGAGGTACAAAACTAGTATGCTGCTGAGGCGGTCCGCCTCGAAAGTCACCAAAGGACCTGTTGTTCTCGCCTCTTCGCGATCTTGGTCATTCTGCCGACCTCTCCGCGCCTCACATCCCAGTCAGATGAGCTGCACGCGGCAATGTCCATGCGGTGAAGGGCTACTCCTGAACATGCCTCTGACATGTAATCATCGAGCCCTGTAACATATCGGTGCACTCGATCCTCCATACTAGCTACCAACGCTGGGACGTACCGGGCCAATGAGTCGAACTCCACATTGTACTCCCGAACCGTACGCCCGCCTCCTAAGCATCAAAATCTGGCCCGCGTGCCCTCCTCATCTGCGGAGGCAAGAAGTGCGTGAGGAAAGCCCCCGAAAACTCATCCCATACTGCTGGAGGTGCATGCTCTCCCCGGGAAAGCTCCCATGAATCAAACCAATCGACTGCGGTATCACGCAGCCGATGCGAACCAAAGGTCACCGACTCGGTCTCTGAAGCCTTGATCACCGCGTGATCCGTCAGAATCGCGGATGAACTCCTGCGATCATCCTCGTGCCTCGACCATAAAACTCGCGGGCTACTAACTCGTAAAGTCCGTAGCCTCAAACTATCCGCTCGGGGTGAATCCATGGTGCTCGAATCGAATCGCCGTGATCCAATATCCTCATATCTCGCCACGACTCGCCAGAATCGCCATCTCCTTGTAACCCGTCTCTACGCCCTGCATCGTGGGACTGAGGCTCAGTATCAGAGTCTCACGACCACGCCGCGCTCTAAACTCTGCTGGGCCGGTGGCGCTACAAAACCCGCCGTCAAGCACACCTCGTGTACTGTCCGGCTCGCGCTCACTCTCAGATCTCACTAGCAAGACTCGGCTGCCTTTGCCCTTCTCGGGCTCTGGTTGCCTCGCGAGGCATAAGCGTAAAAGCGAGATACGTCGGAGGGTCCAACTTACAACACACTCTAAGGCACGATCTCGAATGAGAAGAATGGAAACCAATCCTAAATGTCCTATAGCCTCCCGATTATAGATGTGGTGCACAACACACCGATAATCAAGACTTACTAGACACGCCTGTAGACACTTTCCGAGGATTAATCGCTCGATACCACTTTTGTAACGACTGCCTGCCCCTGCATCGTGCCTTACCGGGCACCCTAGTGATACAACATCGAGAAAAACGATGGAAAATAAAACATGAGTCATGAAACAAGAGATATAATAATAAGCAGGCAACCAAAGCGGTTGCCTTTCGTATATACATAAAACACGAGCAGTTTAATCCTTTACAACCCCGCCACAACAAAGATTACTGCACTTAAGATTTACAACGACTATGACGGACAGGCCCCGCCATACCACGAATGTACAAGAACCTACAACTCGGGGAACACATACCAAAAGATAAGCCTCCAAGAAACGGAGCTTCCAATACGCTGAATCGTGATCCTAAGGCGGGATCCACGGCCGATGTACTCTACTGCGGCGTGAACGCAGCCCCGGGCGAGGTCGATAACAGTACCAAGTATGTGAATCAGAAAATATCAGTAATGAAATCATACTAGTCTATATAAAGCGGAGACATGTATGATAACCAAACTACGATTCACAACATAAAAGTCATATCGATCGAGGACTCACGCCTCAAGTCATCACTCAAATATAACTATGGGTCTCACGCCCACAACATCAATCATGTTCGCATCACGGCCGCATGCCGGAATGCGCATCGGCAGACATGTCCATGATGCAACAATAATACCAATGCCCCACGGCCACATGCCGGAATTCTACCGGTGTAGACACGTCCATGTGACATCAACAATAATATACTGGGTGATCAACCCTGCCGCATGGCCACATGCCCCCGGAATTCTACCTCGGTGTAGACATGTCCATGTAACCACAATAACAATATATCGGGTAATCAACCCGACCGCATGGCCGCATGCCCCTAATTCTGCGACGGTGTAGACATGTCCATGTGACATCAACAACAAGACAGTAATCAAAATGGAAACATACCCGTGGAATTCTCCATCACTGCCAGCACGTCCAAGTAAGTTCTCAACAAGTCGACCGGCCCTCTATCGAGAGACGCGGTAACACAGAAATACCACACTTGCACAACAAAGGATATCATCACAAGCATAGGCAAGTTTCACAACAACAAGCATAGGCAAGTTTCACAACAACAAGCATAGGCAAGTTTCACACAACTCAAAGTACTTTCATTTTATGCCAAAGTCCGGGTTTTTAACCCCAAAGTACTACATACGTTAAGTTCTTTAAAAAGAGATCCATTACTTTTATAAAAGTCACCCTATACCCATAGTATTAGAATGACCAACCCACATTCCTTTTCAAAACCAAGTAACAACATTCTTTTCCTAAGTTCCAGTTTGCCTAGTTTCAATTACTCAAGCTTCTCATTTTCAAATGGTTTCATAGTTCCCAAACTTAATCACTTGATTCCTTTTTAGAACAATTGAGTAACATATGTCATATATGTGAGTAGTTTATTCTTGTTTATAACGATCTTATTACAAAGACCATGATCTAGAAAATGTAATATCATTTTGTCTTATCTTAGCTTCTATGCAGATGGAGGTTTCTATGGTTTTAATACAACACATCATTATTCAATACATTTTCCTTTATTAACGCTGCAGGGTGCTGTCGATACACATTACGATTCCAAATCAGTGAAACATTATCCCTTTAAAAACCAAGTACTCATTACTCACGAATGAGGTTTCACACAAACATCCACATTAAAACAAATAAGTTAAGTCTCTTATCTTATAAGATCAAGTCTCTTAACTTCTAACATCAGTAAACCATTTTCACTTACATAAGGTCGTTATAACTAACTTCCCATAAAGCTATTATAACACCCTATGTTTTAAACCAACCAAATCACTTAGCACATGTACGTCTACCGTACTACATAGTTCACAACAATCATGCTAGAAAAGATAGGAAGAGGTTCACATACCTCGCGACGATTTATCGACAATAAGCAAAATGCTCCAAGTACTACAACCTTGCTAGCCCTTTCCACTCCTCGAGTAGAATACGCTACTCTTAGTACTTTCACCTATAAAGGTCACAAACGTCTATTAACCCCAAAACACAAGTTTCTATCTTTCTATAGAAAATTCGAAGACCTCTCCCGCAACAACAGAAATCTCTCCTCTATCGAGGCGGCTACCAAGCCAACCGTGGGGGTTTACACGCCTAACCTGACGTGTACAATTCTACACAAGTCACTGCAATACACCTATGTAAATACTGATTCGGGCTTTATTCTTCAGCTTAAGTCAAAAGACATTGCCGAATACTAACTATAGTTCCATATATCGTATACCTCCACTATATATTCTAACAAACATGTAATTTCCAATTACAATAGAGGACAAGATAATTACCTCGACAAGCCCAAAATTATCCAAGTTATAATGTCGATCACGAGCAAGGTTTAGCTCCACCGTGCGCTCCAAACCACTCCAAACAACCCTTAGAAGTTCTAACTAACTTCTACTCAAATACTTCAACCAATCTAAGAACATTTCCTTAGGGTTTAGGTTAGAGACTATAAAGGACAAAAGTTAGTATTTCGGGAATCTACGTAAAGAGTGATCTTTGGAATACTACCAGGTACAAGGCTAAGGTATTTTGGGCATTATAACAATACTAGAGAAGTATTTCAATACCACGAGGAGGGTATTATACGAAAACAACTAGCAGTGGGGTACCACTACTAGCACCACAGGGGAGGGGACTCCTCGGCCAAAGGCCTTTACTAGGAGAGGGGCTCTTGGACGAGTCAAACAAGAGGAGAGGAAGGATAGCAAGACTTGGAACATTTTGATGAATGAAGTCTTCTGCCAAGGGGTATTTATAGCAAAACCAAAAGCCAACCAATGGCCAAGATCAAGCCATGTGCAAGGCAAGTGTAAGGCCAAGATCAAGCCAAGTGCACCCTAGCCCCTACTCCTTAAAACCCTCACAAATATCTACACCAATATCTACCACAACTTGCCCTCAATCGGCCAAGGTCACGCCACACATGTTTCATGTGAGGTGACACATGTCACCCTCCCGTTGGTCCAAAATGTTTCGCCTCTCGGAAAAATCCGCAAAAATACAAAACGACATAGCCGGAATTTTCCTTCGCAAGTTACGCAAAACGTTTCGTCGAAAAAACGACTTAACGTGTTGTGCACAAATGTAAACCGCCGAGGTGCCACATGGGGTGACACGTGTCGCCCCGATTCGCCCGAATATTTCGTCTTCCAAAATATCCAAATTACGGAATCTCAAAACAAAGCCCCACAAAATCAGAATTTCTCCGTGGGCCCCACGTGACCATTTCCAAAATAAAATCTCAAAATTCTAATATAATCTATGAAGTCCAATACCAAACTGGGAATCCAATTCCCATTAACGAACCTTTTCTTCACAAATAACCTAAACTTTTCCGTCGAAAACTCACATCTTTCTTTCTTTTCAAAATTTCTGCCGTACTCTCGTACGTACGTCCTCACATACATACCCTGCAACTACGGGGTATAACATGTTTTTCCGACGGAAAATCTTCCGAACGTCGGAAAGGAAAAATGTTCGTTGTTGAGAATTGGATTCTCAAAATGCATTATTTGAAGAGTATGGAACTTATTAACATTATGGTTTATTTTGTACGGATTTGGTCATGTGGGGCCCACCCGAGGAATTTTACGTTTTGTGGGGCCACGAGAGTTACGGAATTTTATGGACGAATGGGAGGGCGACACGTGGCACCTCCCCCCACATGGTCTTGGACGAAAATTAGCAAGGTTAGAATGGTCATTTGACCATTGTGGATGATAAGTCTTCAAAGCTTGAGATTGTTGACTTGTCAACTTGTCCACTTGGCTAATTATCCAAGTGTTCTTTATCCAAGCCACACATTTGTTATAATCTTGACCCTTCCTTGTGTTATATATACCACACTAGTGCAAGACTAGCTCTTCAACACTTAGAAAAAAATCACAACATCATTGTGCTTGAAGTATTGCTCCCGGGTTCACAATTTGTGCCACACAAAAAATTTGTAGTTTTGATCCATTATTCACAAGACTTAAACATAAGGTCCCTAAGGGTATTGTAAGGATATCTCAATAGAAAGATTTTGGAAAAACGACGTTTTCACGTTAGTCACAAGGCGAAAACCTAAGTCATTTTCACAAGTTTGGATTGGAAATTGAAGAGAAGTTGGTTGTGAACTTCTAGAGGCTTCAAATAGCGGATTGGAGCGTAAAGGAAAGGAGCTAAGAATTGCTAAGGAGCGACTTTGAATCTTGGAAATTTTAAGGGCTTGTAAAGGTATACATCTTGTCGTTTTAGCAATTAAAGTTTACTTATTGTTGTAGCTATGGATATTAGCAAGCATGAGGTATTTAGTATGAAGTTTGATAAGTGTATTGGCTATTGGAACCCTAATTCGAAAACTAGCATGTTTAGCCTTAAGATTACAATTCAAGTTGATTATTAGTTTAAGTCGTCACATGTTATATAAAGAAGGAAATTGTAGTTTTTGAAGTTGTCTATGACTATATAACATGTTAGACCTAAGAACTTGGATTGAAAAAGAATTGGAAAGGACTTAGTGTTGTTGTATATGTTGGCCGAGAATGGCTTGGATATTAAACTACTTCGTATGAATTGTGGGGCAGAATTTTACACGTATTGTAAGGCGTGTAATCCCCTTTGATTAGTTGGTATGTTGAGCCTTAAATGTGGCATGTTTGGTTATTGAATTCGGCCTTGAAAAAGGTGGCAAAGTATGTAGAAACAAATGAGGTGCTGCTCGATTTTCCGTAGAATAAGAGACCGTATACTTAGTAGTATTCTACGTTAGAACTAGAAATTGATAGTCATGTTGTGACCATTATAGGTTGACAATTCTACGTGCGGCGTATTCGACTTAGCTTGCGGATTAAGCCGAAAAGGTATGTGAACTATCTCCTCTTCTAGCATGATTCTTTATGGTAAAGAAAGTATGTCCTACTCCTTAAACGATCCACTCCTTGATTGTACTTGGATTGCCTAATATAGAAGTTGTTCTATATCCTACTTGATTTTACTTTTGATGTGTAAATTGGAAGTTGTTATAATCCATTCCCTTAATGAAGTTTGAATTTTTAAAAGTGAAAGTATTTTACTTAAAGTACATAGAGTCTTGAAAAGGAAGTGGTTTCCAAATCGTTTGGCTAGTGCCTTAGTTCCAAAACCTAAAGGTTGTTATAATGACTTTAGGGGAGTCAAGGGAGTGATTTACTTAATTGATTTAAAAAGAGGAGAAATGACTTGATTTCTAAAGATTAAGAGACTTGAAGTATTTTGAAAGTTAAGAAACATGATTTGTAAGTATGTGATACTTGGTTTTAAAAGTATGAGTCTCTTGGATATAAAAAGGAATGAATTGGTCTAAAACCATAAAGGGTTACAACGGCTTTATGGGAAGTCGGTTATAACGACTTTATGGAAGGTTAAGAAAGTTGTCTATTTTGATTAATGGGCATAAGTTGTCTAGATTGTGAAAATTTGAAGTTACTTGGTTTCAAGCTTTGAAATGAGTTTCTAAAAGTGTAGTAACTTACTTTGAAAAATAGACACGCCTTGATACTACGGGTGTTAGTATCTTGGGGTTTTACATAAAAAGGAGTCTTTTGAAAAGAATGTACGTACGTAGTACTTTGGCTTGTTTAAATGCGAATTTTTCCATTTGTGCCTTGATAGTACTTTGGCTTGTTAAATGAGAATTCTTCCATTTGTGCCTTGATAGTACTTTGGTTTGTTTAAAAGAGAATTATTTTATTTGTGCCTTGATAGTACTTTGGCTTGCTTGAATAAGGATTTCTCTTGGTTTATGTAAAAAGAAGGCATGGTAATTGTCTTGGTTTATGTGAAAGAAGGCATGACAATTGTCTTGGTTTGTGTAAAGGCATGGTATTGTCTTGGCTTATGACAAAAAAAAGGCATGGTAATTGTCTTGATTTGTGTAAAGGCATGGTTTTGCCTTGGTTTGCTTGCATATAGGTTGCTCATATAGACATTCGTGCAAGTGTCATATTTTCACATCTCCGCATCCCTCCATAAAGGGTCGGCAACTTGTTTCAAGGATACCATGGGTTAGCTCCCCATGAGGGTGAGTGGTACACACTCACGGAGGGTCGGTATTTGACTCGGCGGGTTAAATTCCCGGGATATATATAAGCCATGGATTAGCTATCAGTGATGCGAGTATCGTGTACCGATGACTCATTGCGGGTCCTCATGACCTAAGCGGGTGAAATAGTCCCTTGCGGGTGAAATAGTCCTATGATAGGTTGCATTATAACACAGAGGGTGGTTGACCACGCATCGCACGCCTTCATGTTTTGAAAGCGGTATTGATTTCATTAATGAAAAGTGCGATTATGGTTATGACTTAAAGTGGAACAGTTGGTCTCATTGTTAAAAGTATAACTTAAAAAGATAAAAAGGATTGCATTACTCTCATGATTATAAGGTTCAGTGTGCTTACTGATGTTATATTATATCATGGACTGTTGGCAGTGAGGAAGGATTTCACAGGCATGATTGATATTATGGGCGTGAGACCTATGGTTATATTTGAGTAATGACTTTGAGGGCATGTGTCCCTGACTTGATATGACTGCTTATGTATTGTGTACTTTAGGTTGACTATCATACATGTCTCCTGTTTTGTTTAGGCTGTTATGATTTCATTACAGTACTTACTGTTTCACATACTTGGTACATTATTCGTACTGACCTCCTTCGGGGGGGCTGCGTTCATGCCGCAGGTTTAGGTACGCAATTTGGTGATCTGCAGGTGTAGGACCCTACTCAGAGTTTTTGGATAGCTCCATCTGTTCAGGAGTTTATCTTTTTGGTATAGATCCTTCAGTACAGGCTTTTGTACAGTTATGGGTATGGCGGGGCCTTGTCCCGTCACGTTTCAGTAAAACTCTTAGAGGTCTGTATTCATATGTAGGATTGGACTCATGTACAGTGTAGTTTCTTTTGATTATGTATACTATATGGCAGCCTTGTCGGCTTTTCCCTTGCACGTACGTTGGTTTTAAAAAAAAATGAGGTGTTATTTAAATTCCGCAGTTTACTTGTGTTGTTAAGGTAGAAGGGTGCCCAGGTAGGGCACCAGTCATGGGCCTGGGGTTCGGGGCATGACAACTCTCCATCTGCATAGAAGCTAAGATAAGACAAAATTATATTACATTTTCTAGATCATGGTTGCTTTAATAAGATCGTTATAAATAAGTATAACCTACTCACACACATAAGGCATATGTTGCTTAACTTAAAGAATTTACGTTATGAAGTGTTAAGACTATGAACTATGAATTCTTAAAAGGTTAAGAGACTTTATTTGTCAAGTTATGTGACTTGATTCTTAAAGGAAGAAATGAATTGATTTAAAAGTATAGAATACTTGATTTAGAAATTATTGATTACTTGACATTCTAAAAGATAAGAAGACTTGATTTCTAAAGTAAGAAACTGGATTTCTAAAAGATAATAGACTTGAAGTATTTTGTAAGTATGCGATACTTGGTTTTCGAAAGTATAAGTCTCTTGGTTATAAAAAGAATGTATTTGCCTAAAGTATAAAGTTAGTATAACGACTTTATGGGAAGTTGGTTATAATAGCTTTATGGAAAGTTATAAGAGTGGTTTACTCTAAGTAATGTAAGTAATGATAAATGACTTGAGATAATGAAAGGCAAATTGATTTGAAGGCATCAATTTCTTAAGGTTTCAAAAGAAAGAAGTCACTTGATTTAGAAGCCTATAAATGTATTTCTAAAAGGTATTGTGACTTGTCTTGAAAAGTAGATATGACTTGATACTACGGTTATTAGTATCTTGGAAGTTTATATGAACAAGAGTTATTATTTTTAAAGGAAAAGAAGTACGTAGTACTTTGGTTTAAATTCCCGGATTTTTATGTGAAACGAAAAGTGCCTTGAGTATATAAAATGAAAGTCTAAAGATTTTATGAACTTTCCTATGCTTGCTTTTGATAGCCTTGAGTGCAAGTATTATATGTTTACGCTGCCGTGACTCTCAGTTGGAGGGCCGGCTGTCTTGTTGTGAATCTACTTGGACGTACCGACAGTGACAGAGGCTTCTGTTACACCCCGTAGTTCCAGGGTATGTATGTGAGGACGTACGTACGGGGATACGACAGTAATATTGGAAAGGAAGAAAAAATGTGATTTTTCGACGGAAAAGTTTCTGAACTTCGTGAAGGAAAGAGATTTATTATTGAGAATTGGATTCTCAACTTTGGTATTTAAGACTTTAAGAACTTATAAGAATTATGGAATTTATATTTTACGGATTTGGTCACGTGGGGCCCACCCGAGGAAATTTTACGTTTTGTGGGGCCCACGAGGGTTACGGAATTTTATGGATGAATGAGAGGGCGATACGTGGCACCCCCTCACATGGTCTTGGACGATTTTTGCAAGGATAGGATGGTCATTTGACCATTGTGGATGAAAGTCTTCAAGCTTGAGTGTATTGACCAAGTCAACTTGTCCACTTGGCTTTACTTTATGGAAATGCATCCTAGCCACACATTTGTTATAATCTTGACCCTCCATTGTTTTATATATACCCAACTAGTGCAATACCAAGTCTTCAACACTTAGAAAATTTTCACAACATTTCTTGTTCTTCTTTGAGAGCTCACGGGTTTGAGGGAATCCCACACAAAAAAATTGTAGTTTTGCTCCATTGTTCACAAGACTTAAACCCTAGGTTCCTAAAGTGTTGTAAGGTTATCTCAATAGAAAGATTCCGGAAAAGTGGCGTTTTCGTATTAGTCGCAAGGCGGAAACTTAAGGAGTTCTTCAACTTTGAAGTTGGAACTTGAAGATGGGTTCTTCATAGGCTTCTAAGGAGTGCTTGGAGCGGATTGGAACTTAAGGAAAGGAGCTAAGAATTGCTAAGGAGCGACTTTGAATCTTGGAAATTTTAAGGGCTTGTAAAGGTATAATTCTTGTCGTTTTAGTAATTAAGATTACTACTTGTTGTAGCTTTGGATATTAGCAAGCATGAGGTGTTTATATTATGAAGATTGATTAGTGTTATGGATATTGGAACCCTAATCCGAAACTAGCATGTTTAGCCTTAAGATTGGAATTCAAGTTGATTATTAGTATAAGTTGTCACATGTTATATAAAGAGGGAATTATAATTCTTGAAGTTTTTTATGACTATGTAGCATGTTGGAATAACAACTTGTATTGAAATAGAAATTGAAAGAGAAGTAGTGTTGTTGTTAGCCGAGAATAACATTGTATAATTGGATTGTATTGTGGACTAGTTGGTAGTAATTGTGGGGCGGAATTTTACACGTCTTGTAGGGCGTGTAATCCCCTTTGTATTTGTTGAATTGATTTGAGCCTTAAATGTGGCTGTTATACCCCATATTTCCAGAGTATGTACGTGAGGGCGTACGTATAAAAGTTTAAGCCTTAAGTTAGGCAAGGACCGAAAATTTTGTGCATAACACACGAAAAGAATCGTTTTCCGACGAAACGTTTTCCAAACTTTGCAAAGGGAAAAATACGGCTATGTCATTGATTATTTTTGCGGATTTTTTCGAGAGATGAAATATTTTGGACCAACGAGAGGGTGACATTTGTCCCTCAAGTGGACGACATTGGGAGGGCATTCCTTGCACGTTTTTTGTGCTTTCTTTTGGTCAAGGGTTAGGTAGGATATTTTGTGTAGTAGATGGATAAGGACACATGGATAAATCCTCACCCTACACTTGCACCACACTTGTCTTGATCTTGGCCATTGGTTGGCCTATAAATACACCCTTAGTTGATGAACTTCTTCATCCACAAAATCTTTTCTAAGTCTTAAAATCCCTTCCCCCCCCTCTCTTGAGAGCTCTAGCCGAGAGCACCCCCCCCCCCTTGCCTAGTTGTTTTCGTATAATACTCCCCCCCCTGGTAGAAAAATACTCTCCAAGTATTGTTACTATTCCCAAATACCTTGGCCCGAATACCTTGTAGTATTCCAAGGTTATACCTATACTAAAAGCCCAGAAATACTATTATACTTCCTTTAGCCACTAAATGAAACCCTAAGGAAAATCTTCATAGTCGGTTGAAGTGTTAGGTAGAAGTTGTGTAGAACTTCTAAGGGTTTCTGGGAGCGAATTGGAGCGTTCAGAATAGGAGCTAAATGTTATACCCCGTATTTCCAGAGTATGTACGTGGGGGACGTGCGTAGAAATTTTCGAACTTCTTTAGGCTTGGCCAAATTCTTTTGTGCACAACACCCGGTTAGAGTCGTTTTTCGACGAAACGTTTTCACAGCTTTCGTAGGGGAATTTCCGGCTATGTCATTTATAATTTTTGCGGATTTTTCCGAGAGACGTAACATTTTGGACCAACAAGAGGGCGACACTTGTCACCCTCTAATTGGTGAAGGTTGGCGGACGAAATGGGCAAGGATTGGCACGTTTTTTGTGTTGAATTGTGGTCAAGGGTTAGGTAGGATATTTTGTGTAGATGGATAAGGTTGCACATGGCTTAATCTTGGCCTTACACTTGCTATGCACTTGTCTTCATCTTGGCCATTGGTTGGCCTTCACTTGACCTATAAATACCCCCTTAGTTGATGAACTTTCTTCATCCAAAACTTGAGCAATCTACCTAAGTCTCAAAATACTCCCTCCCTCTTACTTACTTTCGTCCGCCACACTACCCCCTGAGAAGCCTTGGCAGAGGTCTACCCCCTAGCCTAGTTGTTTTCAGATAATACCCTTGTTGTGGTATAGAAATACTCTCAAGTATTGTTATTATGCCCAAATACCTTGGCCCAAATACCTTGTAGTACTTTCCAAAGTACCCTTTTACAAAAGCCCGTAAAATACTATTATACTTTCCTCACTACTAAAACGAAACCCTAAGTAAATCTTCACCGTAGTTGAAGTTATAGTAGAAGTTGGTTAGAACTTCTAAGGGTTGTTTGGAGCTGGCCTGAGCGCCGAGTAGGAGCTAAACCTTGCTCAGGATCGACATTTAAACTCGGATAATTTTGGGCTTATCGAGGTAAACACTCTTGACCTTCTATTGTAATTGGAAATTACATGTTGTAGGAATATATAGTTGAAGTATACTATATATAGAATTGAACATTATAATTGTGCGGCAATGTCTTTTGACTTAAGCTCGAATAATACTTACGCAATGTCTTGGGAATTAAGCCTTAATTTAAATAATAGAACCGAATCGTAATTACATGGATCGTATTCTGAGACTTGTGTAGCATTCCGTGTAGTAGAATTGTACACGTCCGTCGACGTGTTAACCCCCGGTTGGCTTTGGCCTACCTCGATAGAGAGAGATTTACGCTGTTGCGGGGAGAGTGCGAATTTTCTGTAGAATATTCTACGTCGGGATCTAAAGATATTAATAGGCGCTTTGTGGCCTCTATAGGTTGTAGTACTACGTGTGAGTGACCGCTTGACCGAGAGTGTAGCCGGTTTGAGGTACTTGGGCGTTTTGCTATTAGTCGATAATCGTCGCGAGGTATGTGAACCTCTTCCTATCTCTTCTAGCATGATATGTGTGAACTATGTAGCGGTGAGACGATACATGTGCTAAATGTATTTGATTGGTTTAAAACATAAAGTGTTATAACGGCTTTATGGGAAGTCGGTTATAATGACTTTATGTGGATAAGCAAATACTTTGTGGTTTCAAAAGGTAATCGATTTGAATAATAAGCGGCTTGATATGTGTTAATAAAGAACTTGAAGTATTTCAAAAGATTTATGAATCGTTTTGAAAGAATGAGTAGTACTTGGTTTTGAAAGCTTAAGAGTTATACTAGCTTTATGGGAAGTTAGGTATAACGCTTAAGAATGTTTTTGATTTGAAATCGAATGTGTATCGACAAACCCGCAGCGTTAATAAAAGGAAAATGTATTGACTAATGAAGTATTATTAAAACCAAGAGAAACCTCCATCCGCATAAGCTAAGATGAGACAAAATGATATTACATTTCCTAGATCATGGCTTTAATGAGATTGATTATAAACAAGAATAACCTACTCACATATAAGACATATGTTTCTCAAAACGTTTAAAGGAGAATTATGTTTTAAAGGACTAAAACTATGAACTACGAAACCTTTTTCTAAAATGAGAAACTTGAGCATTCAAATTAGGCAAACTTGAGCGTTTGGAAAATAAGGTTGTTACTTGATTTTACAAAGGAAAGCATTTTGGTTTACTTAACAATGTTAGTCACTCAAATTTTATACTACGTATCGGGTGACCCTTGTAAAAGAAATGGATCTTAAAAGGAATTTAACGGACGTAGTACTTTAAGGTTAAAATCCGACTTTGACATGAAATGAAAGTACCTTGAGTCGTGTGTAACTTGCTTATGCTTGTTGTTATGAAACTTGACCATGTTACGTGTAATAGCCTTGTTGTGCAAGAAGCGTGTTCTACTCGACACGGGTCATCCGAATGTATTTCACTTGATTACACGGGTCATCCGAATGTATTTCACTTGATTACCGGTCATCCGAATGTATCTCATCGATTACCGTCATCCGGAATGTATCTCACTTGATTACCGGGTCATCCGAATGTGTTCTACTCGACACGTCATCCGGAATGTATTTCACTTGATTACGGTCATCCGGAATGTATTTCACTCGACTACCGGTTCATCCGAATGTATATCATCGACTACCGGTTCATCCGGAATGTATTTCATCGACTACCGTTCATCCGGAATGTATTCCACACGTTTCTATATTGGGTCCATAAGATGGGCCGAGACACGTTATCGTATTACATAATTTGTACCTAGACCGCCGATGAGGAAGAAGTTCCACGCACGTGAGGATGACTTTGGCGTGAGTCACGACTTGACATGATCGCTTCTATGTTGTGAATCGTAGTTTGGTTATCATACATGTCTCTGCTTTATATAGACTATTATGATTTCATTCTGATTTTACGCTTTCACATACTTGGTACCTATTATCGACCTCCTTCGAGGCCGCTCATGCCGCAGTAAAAGGTACATCGGCCGTCGATCCCCGCTTAGGATCACCTTTCAGCAGATTGGAAGCTCCGTTCTTCGAGGCTTATCTGCTGGTATGTTACCCGAGTGCAGTAGGTTCTTGTACATTCGAGGTACGGGCCCCGTCCGTCATAGTTGTTGTATAAATTCTTAGAGGTGCAGAGTAATCGTGCAAGGTGGTTTGTAAAGGATAATCGTCGGTATTTATGTATATATATGATGAAGGCAAATGTTTTGGTTGTCCTGTTTATTCATTTTGTCTATAAATTCATTTTCATGTTTTTATTTCCGCTGATATTTCTCTGATGTTGTATCACTAGGGTTCCCGGTAGGCACGATCCACGCCCGTTCGGTCGTGACAAAAGTGGTATCGAGCGATTAGTCCTCGAAAGTGTCTACGCACCGTGTCTAGTAAGTCTTGATTATCGGTGTGTTGTGCACCACATCTATAATCGGAGGTCGCAGGACATTTAGGATTAGTTTCATTCTTCTCATTCGAGATCGTGCCTTAGAGCCGTGATAAATTGGACCCTCCGGCGTATTCCTTTCCTTTGCGATTATGCCTCCGCGTAAGGCAACCTGAGCCCGAATGGGCAAGGCGATCGAGGAGTTAGTGAGATCTGAGGAGTACGAGGGCGCAGACCGGCCAAGACTGAGACAAGATTCGACGGCGGGTTTCGCGACGCCGCAAAGACCAAAGAGTTTAGAGCGCGGCGGTGGGCCGAGACTACAAGACTGAGCCTCCAGTCCCACACCGAGCCGATGAGACGGGTACAAGGAAATGGCGCCATCGCGGCGGTCGTGGCGATATGAGGATAGGTCGGATGCAGCAGTTCCACTTCAGCGAAGACCGTAGTTCACCCCAAGCGAGCGGTTTGAGGCTACGGACTTCCCGAGTTGTAGCCCTCCGGTGTTCTATGGATCGAGAGCCGAGGACGACCTCGTGAGTTTATCCGACAGCTACTGGATCGTGAGAGTGATCGAGCCTCGAGGCGAAGTCGGTGGTATTGGTTCGCATCACCGCGTGATCGCAGCTGATCGTTTGATTCGTGAGCTGTCGGGAAGAGCATGCACTTCCAGCAGTTTGGGACGAGTTCTCGAGGCATTTCTTGCACATTTCTTGCCTCCACGGATGAGGAGGGCTCGGTAAACAGATTTTTGACGTTGAGGCGGGATCAGCGGTTAGAGAGTACAATGTGGAGTTCGACTCATTAGCTCGGTATGTTCAGTAGCCGATATGGAGGGCGAGTACACCGCTACGTCACCGGGCCGACGATTACTGGCGAGGCTTGACGGTAGCTCTTCACCGCATGGACATTGCCCGCATGCAAGCTCATGCACTAGGATGTGAGGCACGAGAGGTCGACGAATGGCCGAGATCGCAGAAGAGGCTGCAGCCAGGTCCTTTGGTAACTTTCGAGGCGACCGCCAGCTAGCCTAGTTATGTACCTCCGCCCGATGCAGTGGTCCTCCGCGATCTTGTCGTTCGGGTATTCGAGCTGGTCGAGCTCGGGGCTTCAGTTCCGAGTTTACGTGAGTGCTAGCGCCAGGATTCATGTCCCTCCGGTGCGCGATGTGGCAAACATCATCCCGAAATGTCGTCTTTTATCGGTGCTTGCTTCACTGCGCCGTCGTGGCCATGTGACGAGAGATCAGGCTTATAGGAGAGTACCGCAGCTTGGCGCAGCTCACGGATCGATGGCGTGTTCATCGCTTTCATAGCATGCGCTGCAGGCGCCTTTATGATTAGAGTGAGCGGTAGCTTCGTGTATATCATAACCATCTAGAGGCTTGTATGTTTTGATGTTATGTTAATGTGTTAAGTGTTATGTTCGGATAGCTTTGTGATAAAATGTGATTTAGGAACCTGGTTGGAGAAAAAGGGGTAAGCCCGGGGGTGAGAAAATGATGAACCTTAGAATATTACAGTTGAGACCTTAGATGTAAGGCCGTCTTGAGTACAAGATTTTGCGAGTGATCCTTGTCAGAGTGCATTATATGCCTAGAAAATATTGTGTGATAAGTCTCAGGTTGGGTAAATGAAAGTGGTATCTTTCATGATGTGATTTAGCAAGGTTGTTCGGATCGAGAAACGAGAGTCGGCGTGACAGGCTCGGGTTGAGGGCGTGTTGCGTGTCAACCGTGGCCGGAATGAGCGGGTCAGCTCGGGTGGTCCCGCCAGCGTAGGGTCACGAGGGTGCTAGGCCCAAGTTTAGATGACCATCATATGAGTTCGTGGATATGTCCGACCTCAATCGGATCGTGAAGGCCGGAAGTGGCCTTAAGGAAGATCGAGGCTAGTAAGATAACCAAGTTGGAGGTGGTGACTCCAAGGTTTGGAGAACTGAAGTGATGACTGAAGTGTGGTACGTATACTGGAAGAGTTCAAGAGTTCGAGAAGAGTACGACGAGTAAGGGTAGAGGCGAGCATGTATTGCGAGCATAGATTTGATCATTTCTTGTAAAGGGAGAAGGTGCGAAGATGTATATTTTAGACCTCAGGAGTCGCATGCAGTCCGGTACCATTTGTTGGGTCGCCGGAGTGACACTAGAACCTCGCGGCAAAGTGACAAAAGTTTGTGATGTTAGAGGTGTTTCCTCGTGGACTTGGATATAAGTATTTGCGTGCATGTGTTGTTTCGTGGCCAGTTGTGGCGTTGGCAACTTATTGAAGAACTTTATCGTTATCCGTCTTGAGAAGGAACATTCGGGACGAATGTTTCTAAGGAGGGGAGAATGTTATACCCCGTATTTCCAGAGTATGTACGTGGGGGACGTACGTAGAAATTTTCGAACTTCTTTAGGCTTGGCCGAATTCTTTTGTGCACAACACCCGGTTAGAGTCGTTTTTCGACGAAACGTTTTCACAGCTTTCGTAGGGGAATTTCCGGCTATGTCATTTATAATTTTTGCGGATTTTTCCGAGAGACGTAACATTTTGGACCAACAAGAGGGCGACACTTGTCACCCTCTAATTGGTGAAGGTTGGCGGACGAAATGGGCAAGGATTGGCACGTTTTTTGTGTTGAATTGTGGTCAAGGGTTAGGTAGGATATTTTGTGTAGATGGATAAGGTTGCACATGGCTTAATCTTGGCCTTACACTTGCTATGCACTTGTCTTCATCTTGGCCATTGGTTGGCCTTCACTTGACCTATAAATACCCCTTAGTTGATGAACTTTCTTCATCCAAAACTTGAGCAATCTACCTAAGTCTCAAAATACTCCTCCTCTTACTTACTTTCGTCCGCCACACTACCCCTCGAGAAGCCTTGGCCGAGAGGTCTACCCCCTAGCCTAGTTGTTTCGTATAATACCCTTGTTGTGGTATAGAAATACTCTCCAAGTATTGTTATTATGCCCAAATACCTTGGCCCAAATACCTTGTAGTACTTTCCAAAGTACCCTTTTACAAAAGCCCGAAAATACTATTATACTTTCCTCACTACTAAAACGAAACCCTAAGTAAATCTTCACCGTAGTTGAAGTTATAGTAGAAGTTGGTTAGAACTTCTAAGGGTTGTTTGAGCGGCCGGAGCGCTGAGTAGGAGCTAAACCTTGCTCGGGATCGACATTTAAACTCGGATAATTTTGGGCTTATCGAGGTAAACACTCTTGACCTTCTATTGTAATTGGAAATTACATGTTGTAGGAATATATAGTTGAAGTATACTATATATAGAACTCAACATTATAATTGTGCGGCAATGTCTTTTGACTTAAGCACGAATAATACTTAGCAATGTCTTGCGACTTAAGCTGAATTTAAATAAGAGAAGCGAATCGTAATTACATAGATGACATAAAGAGACTTGTGTAGCATTCTTTGTGTAGTAGAATTGTACACGTCCGATCAGACGTGTTAACCCCTCGTTGGCTTGGTAGCGGCCTCGATAGAGAGAGATTTACGCTGCATGGGAGGTGCCGAATTTTCTCAGAGAATATTCTACGTCGGATCTAAAGATATTAATAGCGCTTTGTGGCCTCTATAGGTTGTAGTACTACGTGGAGTGACCGCTGACCGAGAGTGTAGCCGGCGGTTTGAGGTACTGAGCGCTTTTGCTATTAGTCGATAATCGTCGCGAGGTATGTGAACCTCTTCCTATCTCTTCTAGCATGATATGTGTGAACTATGTAGTACGGTAGACGTCATACGTGCTAAATGTATTTGATTGGTTTAAAACATAAAGTGTTATAACGGCTTTATGGGAAGTCGGTTATAACAGCTTTATGTGGATAAGCAAATACTTTGTGGTTTCAAAAAGGTAACTGATTTGAATAATAACCGCTTGATATGTGTTAATAAAGAACTTGAAGTATTTCAAAAGATTTATGAATCGTTTTGAAAGAATGAGTAGTACTTGGTTTTGAAAGCTTAAGAGTTATACTAGCTTTATGGGAAGTTAGGTATAACGCTTAAGAATGTTTCTTGATTTGGAAATCGAATGTGTATCGACAAACCGCAGCGTTAATAAAAGGAAAATGTATTGACTAATGAAGTATTATTAAAACCAAGAGAAACCTCCATCTGCATAGAAGCTAAGATGAGACAAAATGATATTACATTTCCTAGATCATGGTGTAATGAGATTGATTATAAACAAGAATACCCTACTCACATATAAGACATATGTTTCTCAAAACGTTTAAAGGAGAATTATGTTTTAAAGGACTAAAACTATGAACTACGAAACCTTTTTCTACAATGAGAAACTTGAGCATTGAAATTAGGCAAACTTGAGCGTTTGGAAAATAAGGTTGTTACTTGATTTTACAAAGGAAAGCATTTTGGTTTACTTAACAATGTTAGTCACTCAAATTTTATACTACGGTATCGGGTGACACTTGTAAAAGAAATGGATCTTAAAAGGAATTTAACGGACGTAGTACTTTAAGGTTAAAATCCGGACTTTGACATGAAATGAAAGTACCTTGAGTCGTGTGTAACTTGCTTATGCTTGTTGTTATGAAACTTGACCATGTTACGTGTAATAGCCTTGTTGTGCAAGAAGCGTGTTCTACTCGACACTGGTCATCAGGAATGTATTTCACTTGATTACCGGGTCATCCGAATGTATTTCACTTGATTACGGGTCATCCGAATGTATCTCAACGATTAAGGGTCATCCGAATGTATCTCACTTGATTACACGGTCATCCGAATGTGTTCTACTCGACACGGGTCATCCGAATGTATTTCACTTGATTACGGTCATCCGAATGTATTTCACTCGACTACCGGTTCATCCGAATGTATATCATCGACTACGGTTCATCCGAATGTATTTCATCGACTACCGGTTCATCCGGAATGTATTCCACACGTTTCTATATTGGGTCCATAAGATGGGCCTAGACACATTATACGTATTACATAATTTGTACCTAGGCCGCGGTGAGGAAGAAGTTCCACGGGCGAGAGGATGACTTTGAGGCGTGAGTCACGACTGACATGATCGCTTCTATGTTGTGAATCGTAGTTTGGTTATCATACATGTCTCTGCTTTATATAGACTATTATGATTTCATTTACTGATTTTCTGATTTCACATACTTGGTACTGTTATCGACCTCCTTCGGGGCCGTTCATGCCGCAGTAAAAGGTACATCTATCGTCGATCCTCGCTTAGGATCACCTTTCGCGTATTGGGAAGCTCCGTTCCTTCGAGGCTTATCTGGTATGTTACCACCGAGTGCAGAGGTTCTTGTACATTGGGGTATGGCGGGCCCCTGTCCGTCATAGTTGTTGTATAAATTCTTAGAGTGCATGAGCACCGCAAGGTGGTTTGTAAAAAGGGATAACTGTTCGGGTATTTATGTATATATATGATGAAGGCAACTGTTTTGGTTGGCCTGTTTATTCATTTTGTCTCTAAATTCATGTTCATGTTTTATTTCCGCTGATTTTTCTCTGATGTTGTATCACTAGGGTGCCCGGGGTAAGGCACCAGTCACGGGCCCGGGTTCGGGTCGTGACACTAAACGTTGCTCAGGATCGACATTAAACTTGGATAATTTTGGGCGTATCGAGGTAAATACTACTGTCCTTCTATTGTAATTGGAAATTACATACTGTAGTAGTATATAAATGAATATAAGATACATAGAAGGATAGTAAAGAAGAGAATTGAATTGATATCACATCAGAAGAATATTAAAGAAGAAGACTGAACTGTACTTACATAGGACTGTATTTACAGTAGACTTGTGTAGTTTGGCGGGTAGGGAAGTGCTGCCCAATTTTCCGTAGAATAAAGGAATCTGTATCTAGAATTATTTTACAGAGTAGTCTAGACGTTGATAGACTTATATGACCATTATAGGGTGAAGTACTGCGAGTAGCGTATTCTACTCGAAGAAGTGAAGAAGGCTAGCAGGATTATAGTACTTTGGAGCTAATTGCTAATAGTCGATAATCGTCGCGAGGTATGTGATTCTTCCTATCCTCTTGAGCATGATATTTTAAAAGAATATATATATATAGTACGGTAGACGTACGTGTGTTAACTGAACGTAGTTCTACGACAATGTCTTTGACTTAAGCCTGAATAATAAGAATCTTGAAGTATTTCAAAAGAATTAAGAATCGTTTTAAAAAGAGTAATACTTGGTTTTGAAAGCTTAAGAGTTATACTAGCTTTATGGGAAGTTAGGTATAACGACTTAAGAGAGATAAAAAGAATGGTTTATTGATTGTAGAAGATAAGAGACGTGACTCAATTGAATTAATATGAATTTTGTTAAAAAGTGTAAAACCTCATTTCGTGAGAAATGAGTACTTAATTTTAAAAGGAATAATGTTTCTTGATTTGGAAATCGAATAAGTATCGAACAAACCATCGCAGCTAATAAAGGGAAATGTATTGAATAATTAAGTATTATTAAAACGAGAAACCTCATCTGCATAGAAGCTAAGATGAGACAAAATGATATTACATTTCCTAGATCATGGCTGCTTTAATAAGATTGATTATGAATAAGAATAACCTACTCACACGTAAGGCTTAATTGTTTTAAAAGAGAGTATGTTATTTGATTAAGACTATGAACTATGAAATCTTTCGAAACTAAAAGACTCGAGTATCTGAAATTAGGCAAACTGGAACTTTCGGAAAAGAATGTTGTTACTTGATTTTAAAACATGAACATATTTGGTACTACGGATAATAGTATCGAGTTGTTTTTACGTAAAAAGAGGTCTTTTTGAAAGGATAAATGTATGTAGTACTTTGGGGTTAAAACCCGGATTGGTTGTAATAAAATAAATGTCTGTGAGTATGATTAAACTTGCCTATGCTTGTGGTGATTAGCCTTTGATGTGCGAGTGTTGTATTTACCGCTGCCTCTCGTTGGAGGGCTTATCGATTGATTGATGGACATCTCGACACGATGGGTGGCCCACGAGTATGCTTCCACTAATCGATCCTTTTGGACATACTGACACGATGGGTGGCCCACGGGTATGCTTCCATTCTGATGGTTATCTTGTTATTTCCTTTTGGACATACCGACGATCGGGGCGCCCACGTATGCTTCCATTAGGAGAGTTATCTTGTTATCGGCTTGGACATACCGACGATGGGTGGCCCAAGAATATGCTTCCATTCGATTGTTATCTTGTTATTTCCTTTTGACATACCGACACGATGGGTGGCCCACGTATGCTTCCATTAGAGTGTTATCTTGTTATTGGCTTGGACATACCGACGATGGGTGGCCCACGAGTATGCTTCCATTCTGATTGTTATCTTGTTATTTCCTTTTTGACATACTGACACGATGGGTGGCCCACGGGTATGCTTTCATTAGGAGTGTTATCTTGTTATTGGCTTGGACATACTGACACGATGGGTGGCCCACGAGTATGCTTCCATTCTGATTGTTATCTTGTTATTTCCTTTGGACATACTGACACGATGGGTGACCCACAGGTATGCTTCCAATAGGATAGTTCCATGACCATGCTTATACCGAGGTAAGATGCCGGCACGCGTTGTCTTTGGTTATATTTGAGTGATGACTTTGAGGCGTGAGTCCCTAACTTGATATGTCCGCTAGATTATATTGTGAATCGTAGTTTGTCATCATACATGTCTCTCGCTTTATATAGATCGTTATGATTTCACTTACGTATTTTTCGCCACATACTGGTACTGTTATCTCGACCTCCTTCGGGGGGCTGCGTTCATGCCGCAGGTAGAGGTACATCGGTCGTCGATCCCCGCTTCTAGGATCACAAATCAGCGTATTGGGAAGCTCCGTTTCTCCGGAGGCTTATCTTTTGGTATGTTACCCTGAGTCTGTAGGTTCTTGTACATTCAGGGGTATGGCGGGGCCCTGTCCCGCCATAGTTGTCGTTACATTCTTAGAGTTCTGTAGTACTGTGTGGGCAGGGTTTGTAAAAAGAATTAAACTGTTCAAACTTTGTATTTATATATATGCCGAAAGGCGATTTTCTCTCAGAAAATGTGTTTCATTTTACAGTTGTTTCATGTCTTGTTTTTTTTGTGTTCCGCTGATTACTCTGATGTATGACTACTTGGGTACCCGGGTAAGACACCAGTCACGGGCCCCAGAATGGGTCGTGACAAAAGTGGTATCAAAGCAGTTAATCCTCGGAAAGTGTCTACAGACCGTGTCTAGTAGAGTCTTGATTATCGGTGTGTTTTGCACCACATCTATAATCAGGAGGCTGCAGGACATTTAGGATTGGTTTCCATTCTTCTCATTATGAGGTCGTACCTTAGAGCTGTGTTATAAGTTGGACCCCTCTGACGTATTGCGTTCTTACCAGTTATGCCTCCGCGCAAGGCAACCCGGGCCCAGATGGGCAAGGCAGCAGGAGCCGCTAGTAGGATCTGAGAGAACGGGGCGCAGCCCGTCTTTACCGAGATAGTGCTTGACGGCGAGTTTTGCGACGCCGCCCGGCTGATTGAGTTTAGAGCGCGGCGATGGGCTGAGACCACAAGACGAGCCTCAGGTCCACACCGGAGCAGAGAGATGGGTTACAAAGAGATGGCCCGATCGCCGGGATCGTGGCGAACATGAGGATAAGGCCGACGCAGCAGCCCGAAGACCCGTGGTTCACCCGAGATCGGATAGTTTGAGGCTACGGACTTTACGAGTTGTAGCCCGCGAGTTCTATGGGTCGAGGCGACGATGATCCGCAGGAGTTCATCCAAGCGATTCTGACGGATCATGAGAGTGATCAAGGCTTGAGACCGAGTCGGTGGTCTTAGGTTCGCATCGGCCGCGTGATCTCGCAATGATCGTTTGATTCGTGGGAGCTGTCCCGGGGAGAGTATGCACTTCCAGCAGTTTGGGACGAGTTCTCAGGGGCATTTCTTGCACATTTCTTGCCTCCACATATGAGAAGGGCTCGGGCCGACAAATTCTTGACGTTGAGGCAGGTCGGGCATATGGTTCAGGAGTACAATGTGGAGTTTGACTCATTAGCTCGGTACGTCCCCGCATTGGTAGCCGACATGGAGGAAGAGTGCACCGCTACGTCACCGGGCTTGATGACTATTTGGCAGAGGCTTGTTCGGGTGTAGCTCTTCAGCCGGGCATGGACATTGCCCGCATACAGGCTTATGCACTGGGATGTGAGGAGCGGAGAGGTCGACGGAATGACCGAGATCAGCAGAAGAGGGCCAGGACAGCAGGGTCTTTTGGCGACTTTCGAGGTGGACCGCCTCAGCAGCAGACTAGTTATGCGCCTCCGCCAGTACAGAGTGGTCCTCCACAATCTTCAGGGCATCCAGAGTATTCAGGAGCAGGTCAGGGCTCCAAGGGTTCAGATTTTAGGGAGCGGGTGTTAGCACCGGCCACCCTACCTCGTTGGCCGATGTGGTAGACTCCATTTTGGGGAGTGTCGTGCTAGTTCGGGAGTTTGTTTTACATGCGGCCAGCAGGGACATTTTGCGAGAAACTGTCCGACCGGAGGTAGCAGTGGGGCAAAGACATCACGGGATCTATGGCTGGTTCATCACCTTCTACAGCTATGCGCCCTGCAGGGCAGGACTGTGATTAGAGTAAAGCGGTAGATACAGGTATATCCTTAACCCTCTAGAGTTTTGTATGCTTGTTATGATGATCTTATTGTGTGCTATGTACGGATAGTGTTGTGTTAATTGTGGGTTAGAAAACATGGTTAGTTGAAAGGGATAAGTATGGGGACAAGGAAGGTATGAACCTTAGAATATTGCATGTTGAGACCTTAGATGTAAAGTCGTCTCGAGTAAAGGATTTTGCAAATGATCCTTGTCGGAGTGCTCTATATGCCTAGGGTGTATTAGCATGATAAGTCCTTGGGTAGTGTGTGATGGAAGTGGTAGCTTTCATGACGTGAATTAGTAAAATTGTTCCGTATCGGGGAACAAGTGTTGGCGCGATAATGGTCGGGTCAGTAATCGTCGCGGGTCAACCCGCGGCATGTATTGGTGGGTCGTTCAGGTGGTCCCATGGTAGGGTCACGAGGGTGCTAGGCCCAAGTTTAGATGACCATCGTATGAGTTCGTGGATATGTTCGACCAGAATCGGATCGTGGAGGCCGGGAATGGCCTTAAAGAAGATCGAGGCTAGTTAGATGACCAAGTTTGGAGGTAGTGACTCCAGAAATTTTGGGAACTGAAGTAATGACTGAAGTATGGTACGTATACTAGAAGAGCTCAAGTGTTCAAGAAGAGTACGATGAGTAAGGAATGAAGGGAACATGTGCTGAGAGAATAGAAATGATCATTACTTTTGTGAAGTAAATGTGCGAAGGGAATATCTTTTAGACCGGGGGTGGAAGCTTTTGTAATGCTAGAGGTGATTCCTCGTTGACTTGGGTTAAGTAATTGCGCCTGTGTTATTTTGTGGCCAGGTGTGGCATTGGCAACTTGTTAAGAGAAACTTTATTGTTATCCGTCGTGGAAGGAACATTCGGGACGAATGTTTCTAAGGAGGGGAGAATGTTATACCCCGTATTTCCAGAGTATGTATGTGAGGGCGTACGTATAAAAGTTTAAGCCTTAAGTTAGGCAAGGACCGAAAATTTTGTGCACAACACACGAAAAGAATCGTTTTCCGACGAAACGTTTTCCAAACTTTGCAAAGGGAAAAATACGGCTATGTCATTGATTATTTTTGCGGATTTTTCCGAGAGATGAAATATTTTGGACCAACGAGAGGGTGACACTTGTCCCTCAAGTGGACGGCATTGGGAGGGCATTCCTTGCACGTTTTTTGTGCTTTCTTTTGGTCAAGGGTTAGGTAGGATATTTTGTGTAGTAGATGGATAAGGACACATGGATAAATCCTCACCCTACACTTGCACCACACTTGTCTTGATCTTGGCCATTGGTTGGCCTATAAATATCCCCTTAGTTGATGAACTTCTTCATCCACAAAATCTTTTCTAAGTCTTAAAATCCCTTCCCCCCCTCTCTTGAGAGCTCTAGCCGAGAGCACCCCCCCCCATTGTTACTATTCCCAAATACCTTGGCCCAAATACCTTGTAGTATTCCAAGGTTATACCTATACTAAAAGCCCAGAAATACTATTATACTTCCTTTAGCCACTAAACGAAACCCTAAGGAAAATCTTCATAGTCGGTTGAAGTGTTAGGTAGAAGTTGTGTAGAACTTCTAAGGGTTTCTGGGAGCGAATTGGAGCGTTCAGAATAGGAGCTAAACGTTGCTCAGGATCGACATTAAACTTGGATAATTTTGGGCTTATCGAGGTAAATACTACTGTCTTTCTATTGTAATTGGAAATTACATACTGTAGTAGTATAGAAATGAATATAAGATACATAGAAGGATAGTAAAGAAGAGAATTGAATTGATATCACATCAGAAGAATATTAAAGAAGAAGACTGAACTGTACTTACATAGGACGGTATTTACAGTAGACTTGTGTAGTTTGGCGGGTAGGGAAGTGCTGCCCAATTTTCCGTAGAATAAAGGAATCTGTATCTAGAATTATTTAACAGAGTAGTCTAGACGTTGATAGACTTATATGACCATTATAGGGTGAAGTACTGCGAGTAGCGTATTCTACTCGAAGAAGTGAAGAAGGCTAGCAGGATTACAATACTTTGGAGCTAATTGCTAATAGTCGATAATCGTCGCGAGGTATGTGATTCTTCCTATCCTCTTGCGCATGATATTTTAAAAGAATATATATATATAGTACGGTAGACGTATGTGTGTTAACTGAACGTAGTTCTACGGCAATGTCTTTGACTTAAGCCTGAATAATAAGAATCTTGAAGTATTTCAAAAGAATTAAGAATCGTTTTAAAAAGAGTAATACTTGGTTTTGAAAGCTTAAGAGTTATACTAGCTTTATGGGAAGTTAGGTATAACGACTTAAGAGAGATAAAAAGAATGGTTTATTGATTGTAGAAGATAAGAGACTTGACTCAATTGAATTAATATGAATTTTGTTAAAAAGTGTAAAACCTCATTTCGTGAGAAATGAGTACTTGGTTTTTAAAAGGAATAATGTTTCCGATTTGAAATCGAATAAGTATCGAACAAACCATCAGCGCTAATAAAGGGAAATGTATTGAATAATTAAGTATTATTAAAACCAGTAGAAACCTCCATCTGCATAGAAGCTAAGATGAGACAAAATGATATTACATTTCCTAGATCATGGCTGCTTTAATAAGATTGATTATGAATAAGAATAACCTACTCACACGTAAGGCTTAATTGTTTTAAAAGAGAGTATGTTATTTGATTAAGACTATGAACTATGAAATCTTTCGAAACTAAAAGACTCGAGTATCTGAAATTAGGCAAACTGGAACTTTCGGAAAAGAATGTCGTTACTTGATTTTAAAACATGAACATATTTGGTACTACGGATAATAGTATCGAGTTGTTTTTACGTAAAAAGAGGTCTTTTGAAAGGATAAATGTATGTAGTACTTTGGGGTTAAAACCCGGATTGGTTGTAATAAAATAAATGTCTGTGAGTATGATTAAACTTGCCTATGCTTGTGGTGATTAGCCTTTGATGTGCGAGTGTTGTATTTCTGTGCTACCGCGTCTCTCGTTGGAGGGCCGGCTATCTGATTGATTGATGGATATACTGACACGATGGGTGGCCCACGAGTATGCTTCCACTAATCGATCCTTTTGGACATACTGACACGATGGGTGGCCCACGGGTATGCTTCCATTCTGATGGTTATCTTATTGTTTCCTTTTGGACATACTGACACGATGGGTGGCCCACGGGTATGCTTCCATTAGGAGAGTTATCTTGTTATCGGCTTGGACATACTGACACGATGGGTGGCCCAAGAATATGCTTCCATTCTGATTGTTATCTTGTTATTTCCTTTTGGACATACTGACACGATGGGTGGCCACATGCCCCCGGAATTCTATGCAGATGGAGGTTTCTACTGGTTTTAATAATATATCGGGTAATCAACCCTGCCGCATGGCCACATGCCCCCGGAATTCTTCATCGGTGCAGACATGTCCATGTAACAACAATAACAATATACCGGGTGATTGACCTGCCGCATGGTCGCATGCCCCCGGAATTCTTCATCGGTGCAGACATGTCCATGTAACAACGATAACAATATATCGGGTGATTAACCCGCCGCATGGCCGCATGCCCCCGGAATTCTTCATCGGTGCAGACATGTCCATGTAACAACAAATAACAATATATTGGCCCTCCATCGAGAGACGCGGTAGCATAGGAATACAACTTTTACACAACAATGCTATCACAAGCAAGCACAAGCAAATTACCATACTTCAATTCTCTTACAAATATCAATTCTTTCACAAGAAGTCACCTGATACCAACACTCGTAGTATCCAAAACAGAGTAACTCCTATTTTAAGTAAACCAAAATAATTACCCTTTTTAAAGACAAGTAACAACATTCTTTTCCAAAAGTTCAAGTTTGCCTAATTTCAAATACTCAAGTCTCTTATTTTCGAAAGGTTTCGTAGTTCATAGTCTTAATCACTTAATAACATAATTCTCTTTTAAAACAAATTGAGTAACATATGCCTTATGTGTGAGTAGGTTATTCTTGTTTATATCAATCTTATTAAATCAGTCATGATCTAGAAAATGTAATACAATTTTGTCTTATCTTAGCTTCTATGCAGATGGAGGTTTCTACTGGTTTTAATAATAATTACTTAGTCAATTCATTTTCCTTTATTAACGCTGCAGTGGTTTGTTCGATACTTGTTCTCATTTCCGAAATCAATACAAGACTTTCATAAACACATAAGTAAACCGTTCCCTTTGTCTTTCTTAAGTCGTTATACCTAACTTCCCATAAAGCTAGTATAACTCTTAAGCTTTTTGTTTAAAAACCAAGTATTACTCTTCTTTTAAAAATGATTCATAATTCTTTTGAAATACTTCAAGATTCGTATTATTTAGGCTCAAGTCAAAAAGACATCAAAGTAAAAACCACGTTCAGTTAACACACGTACGTTTACCGTACTATATATATATTTTAAAATATATCATGCTCAAGAGAGTAGGAAGAATCACATACCTCCTTGGCGAAATCCACCTGCCAAGTCGAATATGTCGCGCGCAGAGTATCAACCTATAATATTCAAATACGTCTATCAACGTCTAGACTACACTGTAGAATATTCTAAGCAGAGGGTTCTCTATTCTACGGAAAATTGGGCAAAGACTACCTACCCACAAACTACACAAGTCTACTGTAAGTACAGTCCTATGTAAGTACAGTTCAATTCTCTTCTTTTATACCATCCTTCTATATATCTTATACTCATTTCTATACTACTACAGTATGTAATATCCAATTACAATAGAAGGACAAGATATTTACCTCGGTAAGCCCAAAATTATCCAAGTTTAAATGTCGATCCTGAACAACGTTTAGCTCCTAATTTGCACGCTCCGATAGCTCCAAGAAACCCTTAGAAGTTTCTAAACAACTTCTACTTAATACTTCAACCAACTATGAAGATTTCCCCAGGGTTTCGTTTTGTGACTAATGGATATAAAGTAGTATTTCCGGGCTTTTAGTATAGAGGTAACTTGGAATACTACAAGGTATTTGGCTAGGGTATTTGGGAATAGTAACAATACTAGAAGACAACTTTTCTACCTAGGGGGGGGGTGTGTTTCGGCGAGAACATAAGGAAGGGGAGGGGAAGAGCTTGGACGAAAGCTCACAAAGGGAGAAGGGAGTTTTTGAGACTTGGAAAATATTTTTGTGGATGAAGAAGTCTTGCACTAGAGGGGGGTATTTATAGGACCCTCAATGGCCAAGATTCAAGCAAGTGTGTGGTGGAGATTTGGACAAGTGCAATCTTATCTATCTACTCCACAAATATCTACAAAACATTGACCAAATGTTTAAGCCCTTTAAAACACAAAAAAACGTGCCATCAATTCCCTCATCAAACCGTCCACTTGAGGGTGACACATGTCGCCCTCTCGTTGGTCCAAAATATTTCATCTCTCGGAAAAATCCAAAATAAATAAATTCTTGAAAACGTAAAATTCCCTTACAAAGTTCGGAAAAAAAATTTCGTCGGAAAAACAATTCTTTTCGTTGGGTGTGCACAATTTCGTCCTTAATCATAATTCGGGTTTACACAATTGTACGTACGTCCTCACCTACATACTCTGGAAATACGGGGTATAACATTCTTCCCCCCTTAGAAACATTCGTCCCGAATGTTCCTTCTAAGTCTCCAAACGTACATGCGCCGGTATAGTCTTCACTACTATACTTACGAAACCAACTATGCCCCATATTGCCATAATAAAATCATACGCGCGAAACCCAAATCCCAGCCAACGAGGAATCACCTCGAAGGTGTAAACCAACACCAACTCTCGCTCCTGGTCCAAAGGATACTCTTGTCGCACATTCACTTCACAAAAAAATGATCACTTCTATCTCTCAGCACATGTTCACTTCTTTCCTTACTCGTCGTACTCTTCTCGAACACTCGAACTCTTTCTAGTACACGTACCATACTTCAGTCATCACTTCAGTTTCCAAAATCTTTGGAGTTACTACCTCCAAACTTGGTCATCTTACTAGCCTCGAATTTCTTCAAGGCCATTCCCGGCCTTCACGATCCGATTCTGGTCGAACACGTCCACGAACTCATACAGTGGTTACCTAAACTTGGGCCTTGCACCCTCGTGACCCTACCTCTTGGCGGGACCACCTCGAACTGACCCCACCATAAGCCGGGCTACGGGTTGACCCGCGAATGGTCCCCAACCCTACCCATAATCGCGCCAACTCTTGTTCCCCGATCTGGAACAATCTTACCTATTCAAGTCCTGAAAGCTACCACTTTCATCTTACACAACCCAAGGAATCATCCCACAATATATTTCACGCATACCACGTACTTCAACAAAGACCAACCGTAAAATCTTCTCCTTAAGACGGCCTTACATCTAAGGTCTCACTTGTTATAATATTCTACGGCTTATAATTTCCCTATCCCTAAGCTTATCTTTTCAACTAACCATGTTCTCTAGATCACAATTTTACACAATGCTATCCAAACATAACACTCAACATAAAATCATCATATCACGCATACAAATCTCTAGAGGGTTAAGGATATACCTGTAACTACCGCTTTACTCTAATCATACCCCACTGCAGGCACATAGCTAGTGAAGGTGATGAACCACCCATCGATCTGAAGGTGAGTCGTAACATCCGTGCTACCCAGTCGGACAGCCTTCGCAAATGGCCCCGACGGCCGCAAATATAACGAGCTCCATTGGCAAAGACGACACTCCCAAAATGGGGTCTACCACATTGACCACACCGAGGTTGGGGTGGCTTCATCCGCCAAGACCCCAACTCCCGAAAATCAACCTCGAGCCACGACCGCTCTCGAATATCCCGAAGCCAAGACCGTGAAGGACCACTGCATCTTGGCGAAGGTGCATAACTAGCTCGATGCTTTGGCGGTCCGCTCGAAAGTCACCAAAGGACCTGCTGCTCGCCTCTTACGATCTCGGTCATTCCGTCGACCTCTCCGCTCCTCACATCCAAGTGCATAAGCCTGCATGCGGGCAATGTCCATGCCTGGCTGAAGAGCTACACCCGAACAAGCATCTGCCAAGTAGTCATCGAGGCCGGTGACGTAGCGGTGTACTCTGTCCTCGATATCAGCTACTAACGCGGGGACATACCGAGCCAATGAGTCAAACTCCACATTGTACTCCCGAACCGTACGCCCGTCCTGCCTCAACATCAAAAATCTGTGGGCCCGAGCCCTCCTCATCTGTGGAGGCATGAAATGTGCAAGAAATGCCCCTGAGAACTCGTCCCACACAGCTGGAGGCGCATGCTCCCCCGGGACAGCTCCCACGAATCAAACCAGTCGACTGCAGTATCACGCAGCCGATGCGAACCTAAGACCATCGACTCGGTCTCCGAAGCCTTGATCACTCTCATGATCCGTCAGAATCGGATGAACTCCTGCGGATCATCCTCGTGCCTCGACCAGAACTCGCGGGTTGCAACTCGAAAAATCTCGTAGTCTCAAGCTATCCGATCTAGGATGAACCACGGTGCATCGAATGGCCGCTGGCCCGGCCTATCCTCATGTCCGCCACAACTCGCTAGTAATCGGGCCATCTCCTCAGAACCATCTCCTCTGCTCCAGGTTGTGGGACTGAGGCGCAGATATCGTGGCCTCAGTAGCTACCGCACGCTTCTAAACTTTGGGCCGGGCGGCATCGTAGAATCCGCCGTCTGTAGCACTACCTCGGGTAAAGACTGGTCCTCTGTCCTGGTAACCCTCCATGCTCTACTCGCAGCTCCCTCTGCTGCCTTGCCCTTCTGGGCTCTTGTTGCCTTGCGTAGAGGCATAACTGGTAAAAACGAAATACGTCAGAGGGGTCCAACTTATAACACAACTCTAAGGCACGATCTTAGAGTGAGAAGAATGGAAACCAATCCTAAATGTCCTGCAGCCTCCTGATTATAGATGTGGTGCACAACACACCGATAATCAAGACTCTACTAGACACGGTCTGTAGACACTTTCCGAGGACTAACTGCTCTGATACCACTTTTGTCACGACCCGACCACGGGCCCGCGACTGGTGCCTTACCCCGGGCACCCTAGTGATACAACATCAGAGAAAAACCAGCGGAAATAAAACATACAGATATGAAACAAGATAAAAGAAAATAGGCTAACCAAAACGGTTGCCTTTTTCATATATATACAGAAATTTGAACAGTTACATCCTTTACAACCCTGCTCACAACAGTACTACAGACCTCTAAGAGTGTAACAACTACTATGACGGGACAGGGCCCGCCATACCCCTGAATGTACAAGAACCTACAACTCAGGGAAACATACCAAAAGATAAGCCTCCGGAGAAACGGAGCTTCCCAATACGCTGAACTGTGATCCTAAGAACGAGGATCAACAACCGATGTACCTCTACCTGCGGCATGAACGCAGCCCCCCGAAGGAGGTCAGTACAACAGGTACCAAGTATGTGAACGAAAATATCAGAACGAAATCATAACAGTCTAAATAAAACAGGAGACATGTATGATAACCAAACTACAGTTCACGACATAAAAGCAGTCATGTCAAAGCAGGGACTCACGCCCTCAAAGTCATCACTCAAATATAACCAAGGGTCTCACGCCTACAATATCAATCATGCCCGCATCATGGCCACATGCCCCCGGAATTCTCCATCGGTGTAGACATGTCCAGGATGCAATAACAGTATACCGGGTAATCAACCCTGCCGCATGGCCACATGCCCCCGTAATTCTTCATCGGTGCAGACATGTCCATGTAACAACAATAACAATATATCGGGTAATCAACCCTGCCGCATGGCCACATGCCCCCGAAATTCTTCATCGGTGCAGACATGTCCATATAACAACAATTACAATATACCGGGTGATTGACCCGCCGCATGGCCGCATGCCCCCGGAATTCTTCATCGGTGCAGACATGTCCATGTAACAACGATAACAATATACCGGGTGATTAACCCGCCGCATGGCCGCATTCCCTCGGAATTCTTCATCGGTGCAGACATGTCCATGTAACAACAAATAACAATATATCGGCCCTCCATCGAGAGACGCGGTAGCATAGGAATACAACTTTTACACAACAAGGATATCACAAGCAAGCACAAGCAAATTACCATACTTCAATTCTCTTACAAATATTCATTCTTTCACAAGAAGTCACCTGATACCAACACTCGTAGTATCCAAAATAGAGTAACTCCTATTTTAAGTAAACCAAAATAATTAACCTTTTTAAAGACAAGTAACAACATTCTTTTCCAAAAGTTCAAGTTTGCCTAATTTCAAATACTCAAGTCTCTTATTTTCGAAAGGTTTCGTAGTTCATAGTCTTAATCACTTAATAACATAATTCTCTTTTAAAACAAATTGAGTAACATATGCCTTATGTGTGAGTAGGTTATTCTTGTTTATATCAATCTTATTAAAGCAGCCATGATCTAGAAAATGTAATACAATTTTGTCTTATCTTAGCTTCTATGCAGATGGAGGTTTCTACTGGTTTTAATAATAATTACTTAGTCAATACATTTTCCTTTATTAACGGTGCAGTGGTTTGTTCGATACTTGTTCTCATTTCCGAAATCAATACAAGGCTTTCATAAACACATAAGTAAACCGTTCCTTTTGTCTTTCTTAAGTCGTTATACCTAACTTCCCATAAAGCTAGTATAACTCTTAAGCTTTTTGTTTAAAAACCAAGTATTACTCTTCTTTCAAAAATGATTCATAATTCTTTTGAAATACTTCAAGATTCTTATTATTTAGGCTCAAGTCAAAAAGACATCAAAGTAAAAATCACGTTCAGTTAACACACGTACGTCTACCGTACTATATATATATTTTAAAATATATCATGCTCAAGAGAGTAGGAAGAATCACATACCTCCTTGGCGAAATCCACCTGCCAAGTCGAATATGTCGCGCGCAGAGTATCAACCTATAATAGTCAAATACCTCTATCAACGTCTAGACTACACTGTAGAATATTCTAAGCAGAGGGTTCTCTATTCTACGGAAAATTGGGCAGCACTACCCTACCCGTCAAACTACACAAGTCTACTGTAAGTACAGTCCTGTGTAAGTACAGTTCAATTCTCTTCTTTTATACCATCCTTCTATATATCTTATACTCATTTCTATACTACTACAGTATGTAATCTCCAATTACAATAGAAGGACAAGATATTTACCTCGGTAAGCCCAAAATTATCCAAGTTTAAATGTCGATCCTGAATAACGTTTAGCTCCTAATTTGCACGCTCCGATAGCTCCAAGAAACCCTTAGAAGTTTCCAAACAACTTCTACTTAATACTTCAACCAACTATGAAGATTTCCCCAGGGTTTCGTTTTGTGACTAATGGATATAAAGTAGTATTTCCGGGCTTTTAGTATAGAGGTAACTTGGAATACTACAAGGTATTTGGCTAGGGTATTTGGGAATAGTAACAATACTAGAAGACAACTTTTCTACCTAGGGGGGGGTGTGTTTCGGCGAGAACACAAGGAAGGGGAGGGGAAGAGCTTGGACGAAAGCTCACAAAGGGAGAAGGGAGTTTTTGAGACTTGGAAAATATTTTTGTGGATGAAGAAGTCTTGCACTAGAGGGGGGTATATATAGGACCCTCAATGGCCAAGATTCAAGCAAGTGTGTGGTGGAGATTTGGACAAGTTCAACCTTATCTATCTACTCCACAAATATCTACAAAACATTGACCAAATGTTTAAGCCCTTTAAAACACAAAAAACGTGCCATCAATTCCCTCACCAAACCATCCACTTGAGGGTGACACATGTCGCCCTCTCGTTGGTCCAAAATATTTCATCTCTCGGAAAAATCCAAAATAAATAAATTCTTGAAAACGTAAAATTCCCTTACAAGGTTCGGAAAAATATTTTCATCGGAAAAACAATTCTTTTCGCTGGGTGTGCACAATTTCATCCTTAATCATAATTCGGGTTTACACAATTGTACGTACGTCCTCACCTACATACTCTGGAAATACGGGGTATAACAGACCTCTACCACGACTGGCTGACATCTGAACACCCTGCCTTGGGGGGCGCACAGTTGTGGAAGAAAGGGAACCAACCACTGGCCTCATAGGCTGAACCACCTCACCGGTGCTCTTTCTAAAAGGACATACCCTCAGTATATGACCCGGACGGCCTCAATAAAAAACAAACACCTGTGCCATAACGGCATTTCCCCATATGACGCTTACTACATCGGAAACACTGAGGAATAAGTGGCCTCGACTGAGAAAATCCTCTGCTCCTCTGAGAACCTCGACCCCTGGACCTTGGACCGACTCCTAAATACCTTGTGGGGTCTAATATCCCACTGTCAATTTGCGGGGTATGTCACAGGTAGTGGGACAAATATCTTACTCATTGTTGAAATTTGCTCGTCCAAAACTCACGGGATAACCAACGGTCTAGCCCTCTTCTGCTGATTTCGCGTTGGCCTCTACCTCTGTACACTGTATGTGCTTGGCGAATAACCTCCCGGTGATGAAAGCGTAACACCGCTATCTTGTTCAATAACATAGCGCTTAGTTATGACCCGATAGTCTTCCCTGGCGAAGCTGGAGGCTCAGTGCTTTGGGGCCACAAAACTGGCGCGAGATGAACTCGTGGCTGCGGCCTGATATCAGGTATACCACGGGCATGAGCCTATCAACTCTCGAGTCGGTGGTAGTTCCTTTCTTTGTTTTGCCCATACAGGCGTGTTGCCCTCGCGGAGGCATAGTTGTAACACAATAATACGTCAGAGAGTAATTATCTTAATAACACAGCTCTATGGCACGATCTCAGAGTGAGAAGAATAGAAACCAACTCCTAAATATCATGTAGCCTCCTGTTTATGGGTGTGGCACGCAACACACCGATAATCAAGACTCTACTAGACACGGTATTAGAGGGTATCGCTCACGATACCACTGTCACGCCCAAACCCCGGGCGTGGTGGTGCCCTACACAGGCACCCTTACACTGCGACACAAGTAAACCGCGGAACTAAATAACACCTCGTTTTTTTCTCTTTAAACCAACGAACATGCAAGGGCAAACCCGACAAGGCTGTCATATAATATACATAATAAAAAGGCACTACATTGTACATGAGTCCAATCCCACATATGAATACATACCTCTAAGAGTTTTACTGAACTATAACGGGACAAGGCCCCGCCGTACCCATAACTGTACAAAAGCATGTACTGAAGGATCTATACCAAAATGATAAATTCCTGAACAGATTGAGCTATCCAAAAACTCGGAGCAGGGTCCTACACCTGCAGATCACCAAACTGCGTACCTAAACCTGCGGCATGAACGGCCCGAAGAGAGTCGATGCGAAGAATGTACCAAGTATGTGAAACTGAAAAATACTGTAATGAAATCATAACAGTCTATACAAAACATGAGACATGTATGATAGCCAAACTACAGTACACAATACATAAGCAGTCATGTCAAATTAGGGACGCATGCCCTCAAAGTCATTACTCAAATATAACCATGGGTCTAACGTCCATAACATCAATCATGCCCGTGGAATCCTTTCTCACTGCCGGAAGTCCATGATATAATATAACATCAATAAGCACACTGAACCTTGCAATCATGAGAGTAATGCAATCATTTTTATCTTTTAAGTTATGTTTTTAACAATGAGACCAACTGTTCCACTTTAAGTCATAAACACACTGCACCCTTTCATTGATGAAATCACTACCGTTCCAAAACATGAAGGTCGTGCCAGTGCTAGGGTCAACCACCATCTGTGTTATAATGCAACCTATCATGGGACTATTTCACCCGCAAGGGACTATTTCACCCGCATAGGTCATGTGGACCCGCAATGAGTCATCGGTACACGATACTCGCATCACGGATAGCTAATCCATGGCTTATATATCCCGGGAATTTAACCCGCCCGAGTCAAATACCGACCCGCCGTGAGTGTGTACCACTCACCACCATGGGGAGCTACTCCATGATATCCTTGAAACAAGTTGTCGGCCCTTTATGGAGGGACGCATAGAAGTGGAAATACAACACTTGCACGAATGTCTATATGAGCAACCCATATGCAAGCAAACCATTCTTGACCTTTATTTATAAAATGAATAACCATCATTTTAGCAAACCAATACAACACCATGCCTTTCCTTTTTACATAAATCAAGACAATACCATGCCTTTACACAAACCAAGACAATTACCATGTCTTTCCTTTTTTTACATAAACCAAGACAATTACCATGTCTTTCCTTTTTACGTAAACCAAGACAATTACCATGCCTTCTTTTTACATAAACCAAGATAAATCCTTATTTAAGCAAGCCAAAGTACTATCAAGGCACAAATAGAATGATTCTCATTTAACAAGCCAAAGTACTATCAAGGCACAAAATAGAAAAATTCTCATTTAACAAGCCAAAGTACTATCAAGGCACAAATAGAATAATTCTCATTTAAACAAGCCAAAGTACTACGTATGTCCATTCTTTTCAAAAGACTCATTTTTATATAAAACCCCAAGATACTAACACCCGTAGTATCAAGGCATGTCTATTTTTCAAAATAAGTTACTACACCTTTAGAAATTCATTTCAAGGCTTTGAAACTAAGTAACTTCTAATTACACAACCTAGGCAACTCATACCTAACCATCAAAATAGACAACTCTCTTAACCTTTCATAAAGCCGTTATAACCAACTTCCCATAAAGTCGTTATAACCCTTTATGGTTTTAGACAAATTCATTCTTTTATAACCAAGAGACTTATACTTTTAAAACCAAGTATCATATACTTTCAAATCAATTTTCTTAACTTTCAAAATACTTCAAGTCTCTTAACTTTAGAAATCAAGTTTCTTAACTTTAGAAATCAAGTAGCTTATACTTTTAAATCCCAAGTAACTCACACCTTTAAAACAAGTTACTTCTCTTTAAATCATGTCATTTCTCCTCTTTTAAATCAATTAAGTAAATCACTCCTTTGACTCCCCTAAAGTCATTATAACAACCTTTAGGTTTTGGAACTAAGGCACTATCCAAAAGATTTGGAAACCACTTCCTTTTTAAGACTCTAAGTACTTCAAGTAAAACACTTTCACTTTTGAAAATCCAAACTTCATTAAGGGGATGGATTATAACAACTTCCAATTTAAACATCCAAAGTACAATCAAGGAAGTATATAGAACAACTTCTATATTAGGCAATCCAAGTACAATCAAGGAATGGATCATTTAAGGAGTAGGACTTACTTTCTTTATCATAAGGAATCATGCTAGAAGAAGAGGAGATGGTTCACATACCTTTTCAGCTTAATCCACAAGCTAAGTCGAATACGCCGCACGTAGAATTGTCAACATATAATGGCCACAACACGACTATCAACTTCTAGTTTCTAACGTAGAATAATACTAAGTATATGGTCTCTTATTCTACGTAAAATTGGGCAGCACCTCCTTTGTTTCTACGTACTTTTCCACCTTTTTCAAGGCCCGAAAATCAATTACCAACATGCCACATTTAAGGCTCAATACTGTTACACCCCGTAGTTCCAGAGTATGTATGTGAGGACGTACGTACGAGAATACGACAGTAATTTTGGAAATAAAGAGAGGTGTGATTTTTCGACGGAAAAGTTTCCGGGTTTTGTGAAGGAAAAAGGTTCGTTAATGGGAATTGATTCCTGATTCGATTCGGACTTTTGGAATATTTGAGAATTATGGAATTTTACTCTTTAGGAATTGGTCACGTAAATGACGGGAGAATTTACGGTTTTGTGGGGCCCACTTTATTTTCGAATTTTTGGCATTACGGATATTTTCGCAAGATGAAATATTTTGGACCAATAGGAGGGCGACATGTGTCACCCCTAGGTGGCAAGGTTGGACGAAATTGTTGGACATGTTGAAAACGTTTTTGGCATGAAAAAGGCTTAAAACATTTGGTCAAAAGTCTTGCAAGATATTTGTGTAGTAGATAGATAAGTGGGACCCACACACACATGGCTCAATCTAGACCACACACTTGCTTCAATCCTAGCCCTTGAATGTCCTATAAATACCCCTTTAAGTTTTAAGACTTCTTCATCCACACTTGAGAAATTCCAAGGCAAAAATACTCCCTCCCTTTGTAGTAGTTCTCGTCCAAACAACCCTCTCCCTTGACCAAACGTTGTCCAAAAATTCTTAAAGTTTTAAGTATTCTTCCTTAGTGTATTAGGAAGATTTTTAACCAAAAGTTAGAAAAGATTTCACACCCTAGCCCCTAAAGCCTCACCTTGGCCGAGAGTTGTGAGGACAAGAACCTTAGTGTTCTTCACTTGTTTAGGTTGGTTCTTAAAGAGGAGTTGGTTAGGAGTGTATAAGGGTTGCTTGGAGCGGGTTGGAGCGCACGGAGTAGGAGCTAAACGTTGCTCAGGATCGACATTATAACTTGGATAATTTTGGGCTTGTCGAGGTAAATATCTTTGTCCTTCTATTGTAATTGGAGATTACATATCGTAGTAGTTTAGAATTAAGTATAAGATATATAGAAGGTTGGTAAAGAAGAAAATTGAACTGTACTTACATAGGGTTGTATTTACAGTAGACTTGTGTAGTTTGACGGGTAGGGAAGTGCTGCCCAATTTTCCGTAGAATTAAGAACCTTCTGCGTAGAATGTTCTACAGAGTAGCCTAGACGTTGATAGACTTATATGACCATTATAGGTTGAAGTACTGCGAGTAGCGTATTCTACTTGAAGGGTGGAAAAGGCTAGCAGGATTACAGTACTTTGGAGCTTTTTGCTATTTGTCGATAATCGTCGCGAGGTATGTGAACCTCTTCCTATCTTTTCTAGCATGATATGTTGTGAACTATGTAGTACGGTAGACGTACATGTGTTAAATGAATTTGGTTGGTTTAAAACATAAAGTTTTATAACGGTTTTATGGGAAGTTGGTTATAACAACTTTATGTGGGCAAAGAAATGGTTTGTGGTTTTTAAAAGATAAAAGACTGGATGTGAATTAATAAGGACTTGGATTGTGTTAAAAAGTTGTGAAACCGTTTTAATGAGAAGGGGTAATTGGGTGTTAAAAGTAATAATGTTATATTGATTTCGGAAATGAGAACAAGTATCGAACAAACCACTGCAGCGTTAATAAAGGAAAATGTATTGACTAATTAATTATTATTAAAACCAGTAGAAACCTCCATCTGCATAGAAGCTAAGATAAGACAAAATTGTATTACATTTTCTAGATCATGGCTGCTTTAATAAGATTGTTATAAACAAGAATAACCTACTCACACATAAGGCATATGTTACTCAAATTGTTTTAAAAGAGAATTATGTTATTAAGTGATTAAGACTATGAACTACGAAACCTTTCGAAAATAAGAGACTTGAGTATTTGAAATTAGGCAAACTTGAACTTTTGGAAAAGAATGTTGTTACTTGTCTTTAAAAAGGGGAAACTATTTTGGTTTACTTAAGATAATAGTTACTCTGTTTTGGATACTACGAGTGTGGGTATCAGGTGACTTCTTGTGAAAGAATGGATATTTGTAAGGGAATTGAAGTATGGTAATTTGCTTGTGCTTGCTTGTGATAGCCTTGTTGTGTGAAAAGTTGTATTCCTATGCTACCGCGTCTCTCGATGGAGGGCCGGTATATTGTTATTGTTGTTACATGGACATGTCTGCACCGATGAAGAATTCCGGGGGCATGCGGCCATGCGGCGGGTTAATCACCCGATATATTGTTATTGTTGTTACATGGACATGTCTGCACCGATGAAGAATTCCGGGGGCATGCGGCCATGCGGCGGGTTAATCACCCGATATATTGTTGTTGTTGTTACATGGATATGTCTACACCGATGAAGAATTTCGGGGGCATGCGGCCATGCGGCGGGTTAATCACCCGATATATTGTTATTGTTGTTACATGGACATGTCTGCACCGATGCAGAATTCCGGGGGCATGTGGCCATGCGGCAGGGTTGATTACCCGATATATTGTTATTGTTGTTACATGGACATGTCTGCACCGATGCAGAATTCCGGGGGCATGTGGCCATGCGGCAGGGTTGATTACCCGATATATTGTTATTGTTGTTACATGGACATGTCTGCACCGAAGCACTCCGGGGCATGTGGCCAGCGGCAGGTTGATTACCCGATATATTGTTATTGTTGTTACATGGACATGCTCGCACCGATGAAGAATTCCGGGCATGTGGCTACGCGCGTGGTTGATTACGATATCGTTATTGCATCCTGGACATGTCTACACCGATGGAGAATTCCGGGGGCGTGTGGCCATGATGCGGGCATGATTGATATTGTAGGCGTGAGACCCTTGGTTATATTTGAGTGATGACTTTGAGGGCGTGAGTCCCTTGTTATACCCCGTATTTCCAGAGTATGTACGTAAGGGAATACGTACAAAAGTCTAGCCTTAAAGATTAGGCCAAGTTCGAAATTGTGCACAACTCGCTTAAAGAATCGTTTTCCGACGAAACGTTTCCACAGCTTTCGTAGGGAAAATTCCGGCTATGCCATTACTATTTTTTGCGGATTTTTCCGAGAGACGAAACATTTTGGACCAACGGGAGGGCGACACTTGGCACCCTCCCATTGATGGACTTGAATCGTCCATTGGACGAAAATGGAGAGGTTGGGCACGTTTTTTGTGCCTTGCACAAAGTCAAGGAGTTGGTAGGATATTTGTGTTTAGTTAATCCTCACCCTACACTTGCCTTGCACTTGTCTTCATCTTGGCCATTGGTTGGCCAAGGCTTGAGCTATAAATACCCCCCTTTAGATGAAGAATTCTTCATCCACAAAGTTGTCTTCCAAGTCTAAAAATCCTCTCCCTTAGCCTTTCGTCCAACACCTCCCCCCCCCCCCCCCCCTTGAGTGAGTTGGCCGAGGGCCTACCCCCCCTAGCCTAGCCGAAATCTACCCCCCTCCCTTGGTAGAAAAGTTGTCTTCTAGTATTGTTATAATGCCCAAAATACCCTAGCCCAAATCCCTTAGTCCTTTGTAGGAGTTGTAAAGAACTTCTAAGGTTTCTTGGAGCTACCGGAGCGTACAACTTAGGAGCTAAACCTTGCTCAGGCGCGACTTTATCTAGGATACTATTGGGCTTACCGAGGTAACTAATCCTAACCCTCTTTTGAATTAGAGAATACTTACTGTAGTAGTATTAGAATAAGTATTAAATACTTAGAAGAATATCACAGAATAGAATTGAACTGTTACCACAGTAGAAGGGTTTAAAAGAAGAATAATCAAAACTGTACTCACATAGGACTGTTTTCACAGTAGACTTATATAGCTCACCGGGTAGGGAAGTGCTGCCCGACTTTCCGTAGAATTGTGAACCCAATGTTTAGAATGACCTTCAGAGTAGTCTTTGATAGATGTCTGTGACTATTATAGGCTGACTCTCTGCGCGCGACATATTCAACTTGGCAGGTGGTTTTCGCTGAGAAGGTATGTGATTCTTCCTAAAGCATGATATTTTACAATATATAGTGCGGTGACGCGTATATGTTAATCGAATAATAACTACGGCAATGTCTTTGACTTAAGCTGAATAATACTTATGGCAATGCCTCACGCTTAAGCTCGAATAATACTTACGAATGCCTCACGCTTAAGCTTTGAATAACAAAGAATGAAAACATTTCAAAAGAATCTTGAATCATTTTTAATGAAGATAAATATTTGGTTTTTAAAACAAAAGCTTAAGAGTTATACTAGCTTTATGGGAAGTTAGGTATAACAACTTAAGAAGATAAAAAGGAACTGTTTACTTATTTGTTTATAAAAGCCTTATATTGATTTCTGTTAAGTGTAGTAAGATTTGTGTGATAAGTAGACATGTTATGATGCTACCTGGGTTAGTGTCTTGAAATCTTTGTGTAAAGGGGTCATTCTTGCTGTGCTTACCTTGCTAACCGTAAGTCCGTTGTCTCGTTATTGTATCACCTACCCTCGATCGTTATATCTGAGGCTTGCCTCTCGATGCTGGTCTATACGGCTATGCGGTCTGTGAGACTATGCGGAGCAGCGGTATGCTCCAGGATTGATCATTCCGGGTGTTTAGCCCGACGCGGGGATTCCTATGCGCGTCCGGCTGAGACTACGCGGTCTTTTGAGGCTATGCGGCTGCGGAGCCTAGGCGGATGTCGGGTTGGCTGCCCCGATGCGAGGGATACCTACGCGGTGCATGTGTGACCTATGCGGCCGCGAAAGTCGAGACTAGGCACGCAGAATGATACTATGGGCGATTGGCCTTGCCCGATCATTCGCGCCTAGAATAGACTGCTACGCTTTTCCTATTACTGTTGTTGTTTGTGATGTGGCACTATGTGCTATTGAACTGATTGTATTTGTGAAAAGGTTTTAAATACTTTGATTTCATTTCAGTTCTTTATAGTTTCGCAGACTTGGTACTGTTATCGACCTCCTGGGCCGCGTTCATGCCGCAGTAAAGGCAAGCAGTGCTAGATCCGCATCCTCAGGATCTTTTGCGTTGGTGTCGTGAGCTCCATCTTCTCCGAGGCTCTACTGGGTATGATCTCCTGTATTGTAGATAGTTTTGTATGCCAGTCGGTATGGCGGCCCCGTCTCCGCCATAGTTGTCTACTTCAGAGGTCTCAGAGTACTATTGTACATGCTTGGGATGTAGCGCAAAACTTGATTATTTATATATGCCGAAGGCGACATTTTCTTACATAAGTCGTGTCTTATTTTATAAACTGCTTTCTGTCTTGGTTTATATTTCCCTAGTTACTCGATGTATGGCTACTGGGTGCCGGTGGCACGATCCACAGCCCGAACGGGTCGTGACAAAAGTGGTATCAGAGCAGTTAATCCTCGGAAAGTGTCTACAGACCGTATCTAGTAGAGTCTTGATTATCGGTGTTGTGCACCACACCAATAATCCAGAGGCTATAGGATATTTAGGATTGGTTTCATTCTTCTCATTACGAGATCGTGCTTTAGAGCTGTGTTATAGGTTGGACCTCTAACGTATTCCTTTCCCAGAATGATTATGCCTCCACGTAAGGCAACCCGCCCGAGGCGGCAAGGCAGCCGAGGGAGCTGCTAGCAGGACACCCAGAGTCACGAGGGCTCAGGCCCAGTCTATACCAGAGACGGCGAGTTCTATGACGCCGCCGGCCCCAGCAGAGACCACAGTACCCACACCTCCTGTCCCACAGCCTGGGGCGGAGGAGTTAGGGTACAAGGAGATGGCCCAGCTATTGGCTAAAGTTGTGGCCCGATACGAGGAGAGGCTGGATGCGACAGTTCCAGCTCCAGCTCCAGTCGCACCCGTAGTACACCCGAGGGCAGATAGTTTGAGGCTACGAGATTTCTTGAGTTGTAGCCCGCCAGAGTTTTACGGGTCGAGGCCGGAGGATGATCCGCAGGAGTTCATCCGTCAGCTGCAGAGGATTATGCGGGTGATCAGGGCTTCAGATCGAGGTGTGACATTCGGTTCGATCATTGCGTGATACCGCAATGATTGGTTTGATTCTACGGAGCTTTCGGGAGAGCATGCACTCCAGCAGATGGGATGAGTTTTGAGGCTTTTCTCACACACTTCTTGCCTCCGCAGATGGCGAGGGCACGAGCCGATAGATTCTTGTCACGAGACAGGAGGACCTTGCGGTGAGGAGTACAATGTCGAGTTTGATTCTTTGGCTCGATATGTCCCTGACCGTAGCAGAGATGGAGGACAGGTGCATCGCTATGTCACTGGGCTAGATGATTACATGGCGAGTCTTGCGCGGGTGTGTCCTTCACCGAGCATGGACATAACCCGTATGCAGCTCATGACCGATGTGAGGAGCGTGAGACCGCCGCAGAGCGATATCGCCAGAAGAAGGCCAAGACGGCCGGTTCTTTTGGTGGTTCTCGTGGTGGGCGGCATCGCCAGGTCCAGATTTGCACCACGCCCGCAGAGCGCTCCTACCTCATTTTCGATACCAGAGCGGCCGGGGCGTCGGGGCCCCAGGACTTGATTTCGTGGTAGCAGGTGCTAACCGCTCGAGGTTCGCTGCAGCCCGTTGGCGAATACCATTCGAGGCAGACTCGAGCTGCTATACTTGTGGCCAGCAGGTCATTTCGCGAGAGTTTGTCCGACCGAGCGGCGCGGTAGTAGGCCCGCCACGTGGTGCATTGCCGCTTCTTCATCCTCGGCGATACTCGCCGAGGGCAAGGTACTCATGGACCAGCGGTCGCGCAGAGGTCGTGGCGCTGGTCGATTCTAGCGGTCCTCGAACCGCATTTATGCTTTGTCCACCGACAGATCATGAGGCCTCACCGATGTCGCCTGTACCTTATCGCTCGGGTTTGATGTGTATGCTTTGATAGATCCGGTTCTACTGCCCCATATATCTCCTCTTGTTGCTAGTAGGATAGGGATAGAGCACGAGTCCATAGACCCTTTCGAGGTAGCTACGCCAGATGGGTGATTCGGTGGTAGCTCGGCGGGTATATGAGCTTGTCTGTGACCATTTACGTCGTCGGACCTAGCCGACTTGATAGAGTTGGAGATGATTGACTTGACGTGATTATGGGGATGGATTGGCTAGCTTCTTGCTACGCCAATGTAGACCGCAGAGAGAGTAGTACGGTTCCAGTTCGGCGAGCCGGTTGTTGAGTGAGGGAGCACGGTATCGCCGAGTGGTAGGTTTATTTCCTACCTCAAGGCTAGGAAGATGCGCAGAAGGGTATATCTACCATCTCGTTCGTGTTTGATCTCGAAGGCTGCGGTACCAGATTTTGATCGCCCAGAGTCGCGAGTTCCCGACGTGTTTCGGATGACCTCCGTATCCCTCCCGAGAGGGAGATTGAGTTTTGTATTGACATATTGCGGACACTCGCCTATTTCCATTCCGCCATACGTAATGGCACTGCCGAGTTGAGAGAGTGAAGGATCAGCTTGAGATTTGGCCGAGAAGCGGCTTCATCAAAGCCTAGTGTTTCTCCCGGGAGCGCCGTATTGTTCGTGAAGAAGAAGGGCGACGCTGCGCATGTGTTGATTGACGGTGAACAAGGTGACCATTAAGAACATATACCCTTCCCGTGATTGATGATTTGTTCGACCGTGCGGAGTGCGAGATGTTTCTCCAAGATTGATCGCGATCGGGCTATCATCAGTGCGAGTCGAGAGGTGGATGTCCCTAGATCGCATTCAGACCCAGACGCATTATGAGTTCGTGGTCATGTCTTTGGTTGACCAATGCTCGTGCAGATTCATGGATTTGATGAACCGAGTGTTCAAACCATTTTTGGACACGTTTGTGATAGTGTTCATTGATGATATCTTGGTTTATTCTCGCCAGAGCAGCGAGCACGCGAGCATTTGGCGGTCTTGGCCGACGCTTCCAGACCAGCTTATACGCCAAGTTTTCCAAATGTGAGTTTTGGTGACTTGATGGCGTTTCTTGGGCATATTGTCGGTGATGGCATTCGAGTGGATACGGCAAGATCGGCGATCAGACTTGCCTAGACCTACTACTCCGGCGAGGTTCGCAGCTTACGGGCCTTGCAGATATTATCGGCGTTCAGAGAAGTTTGCTTTATCTCTACACCATTGACTAGGCCGACTCGAAGGCGCCAAGTTTGATGGATGATGCTTGTGGCGGGGTTTCGATTCTTTGAAAGAGAGATGGCGACGCCCGTTCTTACTCTTCCGAGGGTCCAGATGGTTATGTCGTGGTATTGTGACGCGTCGGGCATCGGTTGGGATGTGTGTTGACGCGGCATGGCAGGTTATAGCATATGCATCCCGACGGTGAAGAAACACGAGAACTACCCCACCCATGATTTGAGTTGCACCGTGATTCACGCTTTGAAGATCTGGAGGCACTATTTGTATGGGTTCACGTGGATATTTATACGCACCACAAGAGCCTCCAAAGATATCTTCACCAGAGGAGCCGAACTTACGGCGAGACGGTGGTTAGAGTTGCTTAAGGATTACGATGTTGATATCTGTACCACCCTGGAAGGCCAATGCGTGGCAGATGCTCTTAGTCGTAGGTCGATGGGGAGCCTATCGATGTGCAGAGAGAGGAGGGACATGGTTCGTGATTTGCATCGATTAGCGAGCCTTGTGTCCGCTTGATTGATTACGATAGCAGTGGGGTTAGAGTTCGTGAGGTTGCCGAGTCTTCCATCGCCGGCGAGGTGAAGAGGCAGCAGTTCGAGGATCCACTTTGATTCGATATCGTGATCTGACTCTTCGTGAGGCGCGGTCCTTTTGAGGTAGCACCACGGGTGCTAAGGTTTGAGGGCGCATGTGTTCGGATGTTTCGGACTTGGCACAGGGTTCTTGGGGAAGCACACGCAAGCGTTACTCTATCCATCCGGGTCGACCAAGATGTACCATGACCTTAGATCCGTGTATTGGTGGGATGGCTTGAAGAAGGGCGCCAGAGTTCGTAGCTCGCCCGTGTTGTCGCGGTGAAGGTAGAGCACCGCAGGCCCGTGGTTTGTTACGCACGATTGAGATCCCGACCGGAAGTGGGAGGTAATCAACATGGACTTCATCACAGGATTACCTCGCACTCAGAGGAGACATGATTCTATATGGGTTATCATCGACAGGCTGACGAAATCAGATCACTTTCTTCCCGTCAGGACGACTTTTTCTACCGAGGATTATGCGGACTTTACATCCGAGAGATCGTCGATCGCATGGAGTCCCTACTTCGATCATATCGCATGAGGAGCCCGCCACGGCTAACTTCGAGGTCCTTCCGAGGGTTTAGGGACGCAGAGCCCGAAATCGCATTTCATCCACGCAGGCACGACAGCAGAGAGCGACTATCCAGACTCTTGAGGATATGTTGCGAGCCTGTGTTATTGACTTCAGTGGTAGTTGGGAGGATCATTTGCCTCTAGTTGAGTTCGCATATAATAATAGCTACCACTCCAGTATTCAGATGGCGCCTTATGAGGCATTGTATGGGAGGAAGTGCAGATCGCCTATAGGTTGGTTCGATGGGCGAGTGCGGCTAGTGGGACCAGATTTGGTACAAAGCAGTGATGGATAAGGTGAAGCTTATCCGAGCGGCTATCGACACCGTAGTCGGCGAAGTCGATGCAGATCATCGTCGGCATCTTGAGTTCGAGGTTCATGATTGGGTTTTCTAAAGGTGTCACCCATGGCGGTGTGATGAGATTCGGAAGAAGGAAACTCATTTCAGGTACATTGGGCGTTTCAGATTGTCCGCAGGTAGGCAAGGTTGCTCACGAGTTGGATCTGCCGTCCGATCCGAGGCGATGCATCCGGTGTTTCATGTTTCTATGCCGGCGAGATGTATCGAGGATCCATCTAGGGTACACCGATTGACGATGTCCGTGTGACCGAGGGGTTATCGTATGAGAGATTCCCATGCGATAGTCGATCGTCGTTAGGCGTCTGCGACGAAGGACGTGGCTTCCACAAAGTCTTGTGGCGAACGAGCTCGAGAGGAGATGACGTGGGAAGCCGAGGAGGACATGAGGCAGAAGTATCCTCACCTATTTCCCACACCTCCAGGTAATTCACTTTCCTACTTGTAAAATTTTCATTATCATTTATGCCTAAGTGTTGTTCTGTGGCCGTGTGTGGCTTTTGCAACTGTTCATGTTGAAGAATCTTATCGTTAACTGTCTTGGAAAGGAACATTCGGGACGAATGTTTCTAAGTGGGGGAGAATGTTATACCCCGTATTTCCAGAGTATGTACGTAAGGGAATACGTACAAAAGTTTAGCCTTAAAGATTAGGCCAAGTTCGAAATTGTGCACAACTCGCTTAAAGAATCGTTTTCCGACGAAACGTTTCCACAGCTTTCGTAGGGATAATTCCGGCTATGCCATTACTAATTTTTCGGATTTTTCCGAGAGACGAAACATTTTGGACCAACGGGAGGGCGACACTTGGCACCCTCCCATTGATGGACTTGAATCGTCCATTGGACGAAAATGGAGAGGTTGGGCACGTTTTTTGTGCCTTGCACAAAGTCAAGGAGTTGGTAGGATATTTGTGTTTAGTTAATCCTCACCCTACACTTGCCTTGCACTTGTCTTCATCTTGGCCATTGGTTGGCTAAGGCTTGAGCTATAAATACCCCCATTTAGATGAAGAATTCTTCATCCACAAAGTTGTCTTCCAAGTCTAAAAATCCTCTCCTCTCCCTTAGCCTTTCGTCCAACACCTCCCCCCCCCCCTTGAGTAAGTTGGCCGAGGGCCTACCCCCCCTAGCCTAGCCGAAATCTACCCCCATCCCTTGGTAGAAAAGTTGTCTTCTAGTATTGTTATAATGCCCAAAATACCCTAGCCCAAATCCCTTAGTCCTTTGTAGGAGTTGTAAAGAACTTCTAAGGTTTCTTGGAGCTACCGGAGCGTACAACTTAGGAGCTAAACCTTGCTCAGGCGCGACTTTATCTAGGATACTATTGGGCTTACCGAGGTAACTAATCCTAACCCTCTATTGGAATTAGAGAATACTTACGGTAGTAGTATTAGAATAAGTATTAAATACTTAGAAGAATATCACGTAATAGAATTGAACTGTTACCACGCAGAAGGGTTTAAAGAAGAATAATCAAAATCGTACTCACATAGACTGTTTTCACATGAGACTTATATAGCTCACCGTAGGGAAGTCTGCCCGACTTTCCGTAGAATTGTGAACCCTCTGTTTAGAATGACCTTGAGTAGTCTTTGATAGATGTCTGTGACTATTATAGTCGACTCTGCGCGCGACATATTCAACTTGGCGGTGGTTTTCAGGTAAGGTATTTGATTCTTCCTAAAGCATGATATTTTACAATATATAGTACGTAGACGCATATGTTAACTGAATAATAACTACGCAATGTCTTTGACTTAAGCTGAATAATACTTATGGCAATGCCTGTGCCTTAAGCTCGAATAATACTTACGCAGAATGCCTCACGCTTAAGCTGAATAACAAAGAACTGAAAACATTTCAAAAGAATACTGAATCATTTTTAACAGAAGATAAATATTTGGTTTTTAAAACAAAAGCTTAAGAGTTATACTAGCTTTATGGGAAGTTAGGTATAACAACTTAAGAAGATAAAAAGGAACTGTTTACTTATTTGTTTATAAAAGCCTTATATTGATTTCTGTTAAGTGTAGTAAGATTTGTGTGATAAGTAGACATGTTATGATGCTACCTGGGTTAGTGTCTTGAAATGCTGTGTAAAGGGGTCATTCTTGATGTGCTTACGTTGCTAACCGGTAAGTCCGATGTACTGTTATTGTATCACCTACCCTCGATCGTTATATCGGTGGCTTGCCCCTCGATGCGGGTCTATACGGCCTATGCGGTCTGTGAGACTATGCGGAGCAGCGGTATGCTCGAGATTGATCATTCCGGTGTTTAGCCTGACGCGGGGATTCTACGCGGTCCGTTGAGACTACGCGGTCTTTTGAGGCTACGCGGCCGCGAGCCTAGCGGATGCCGGGGTTGGCTGCCCCGACGCGAGGGATACCTCGCGGGTGCATGTGTGACCTATGCTGGCTGCGAAAGTCCAGACTAGGCACACGTAATGATACTATGGGCGATCGCCTTGCTCGATCATTCGCGCCTAGAATAGACACATACGCTTTTCCTATTATTGTTGTTTGTGATGTGGCACTATGTGCAATTGAACCGATTGTATTTGTGAAAAGGTTTTAAATACTTTGATTTCATTTCATTCTTTATAGTTTCACATACTTGGTACTGTTATCTCGACCTCCTGGGGGCTGCGTCATGCCGCAGTAAAGGCAGCAGTGCTAGATCCGCATCCTTAGGATCTTTTGCGTTGTGTCGTGAGCTCCATCTTCTAGGAGGCTCTACTTTTGGGTATGATCTCCTGTATTGTAGATAGTTTTGTCTGCCGGGGTATGGCGGCCCCGTCCCGCCATAGTTGTCTACTTCTTAGAGGTCTCAGAGTACTATTATGCGGTTGGGATGTAATCGCAAAACTTGATTATTTATATATGCGAAAGGCGACGCTTACATAAGTCGTGGTCTTATTTTATAAACTGTTTCCTGTCTTGGTTTATATTTCCGCTGGTTACTCTGATGTATGGCTACTTGGGTGCCCCGGTAAGGCACCAGTCACAGGCCCCGGAACGGGTCGTGACATCCCTGCTTTGACATGACTGCTTTTATGTCGTGAACTGTAGTTTGGTTGTCATACATGTCTCCTGTTTTATTTAGACTGTTATGATTTCGTTTACAGTATTTTCAGTTTCACATACTTGGTACATGTTGTACTGACCTCCTTCGGGGGGCTGCGTTCATGCCGCAGGTAGAGGTACACCAGTTGTTGATCCTCGCTCATAGGATCACTCATTGCGTTGGGAAGCTCCGCTTTCTCGAGGCTTATTCGTATAGTCCTGTAGGTACTTACATTCAGGGGTATGGCGGGGCCCTGTCCCGTCATTGTTGTTATAACACTCTTAGAGGTCTGTAGTACTGTTGTGGGCAGGGTTGTAAAGGTTGTAACTGTTCAATTTCTGTATATATGCAAGAAGGCAACCGTTTTGGTTGGCCTGTTTTATTATCATAACTCTTGTTTCATGTTTAAGTTTTTATTTCCGCTGATTTTCTCTGATGTTGTATCACTAGGGTGCCCGGGGTAAGACACCAGTCACGGGCCCGGGGTCGGGTCGTGACAAATACATCAACCAATCAAAGGGGATTACACGCCTTACAATACGTGTAAAATTCTGCCCCACAATTCATATAAAATAATCCAACACTTATAAGGGCATTCGGCCACCAATATAACCAATCCTAAGTCCTTTCCAATTCTTTTTCAATCCAAGTTCTTAGGTTTAACATGTTATATAGTCGTAAACAACTTTAACAACTACAATTCCTTCTTTATATAACATGCGACGACTAAACTAATAACCAAATTGAATTGAAATCGCAAAGGCTAAACATGCTAGTTTCAGATTAGGGTTCCAATATCCATAACACTTATCAAACTTCAATATATACTTCTCATGCTTGCTAATATCCATAACTACAACAATAAGTAATCTTTAATTACTAAAACGACAAGATTGTTACCTTTATAAGCCCTTATAAAATTCTAAGATTCAAAGTCGCTCCTTAGCAATTCTTAGCTCCTTTCCTTTACGCTCCAATCCGCTATTTGAAGCCTTTAGAAGTTCACAACCAACTTCTCTTTCATTTCCAATCCAAAACTATGAAAACGACTTAGGTTTTCGCCTTGCGACTAACGTGAAAACGTCATTTTTCCGAGATCTTTCTATTGAGATATCCTTACAATACCCTTAGGAACCTTGTGTTAAAGTTGTTACACCCCGTAATTCAAGGACATGTTTAAGAGAATGTAAGTAAGGAACACAAGACTTGAAAAGGGTACGAAAGGAAGAATTGTTTTTCCGACGAAAAATCTTCCGAACGTCGGAAAGGAGAAATGTTCGTTGGTGAGAATTAGATTCTCAAAATGCATTAATTGAAGAGTATGGAACTTATTATCATTATGGAAATTTATTTTTACGGATTTGGTCACGTGGGGCCCACCCGAGGAATTTTACGTTTTGTGGGGCCCACGAGGGTTACGGAATTTTATGGATGAATGGGAGGGCGACACGTGGCACCCCCACATGTTCTTGGATGAAATATTGCAAGGGCAGTATGGTCATTGACCATGATAGAAGACTAAGTCTTGCTAGCTTGATAATATTGACCAAGTCAACTTGTCCACTTGGCTATTTAATTAATGTTCTTTATCCTAGCCACACATTTGTTTTAATCTTGACCCTCCATGTTGCTATATAGTAATACTAGTAGTGAGACAAGATTTCTACACTTAGCTAAATTTCAAGAAATTGGATGAACACACATAGGGGCTCTCGGCTTTGAGCTTTTAGAGACAAGAAAATTTTGCAATTGTTGTCCATTATTCACAAGACTTAAACCCAAGGTCCCTAAGGGTATTGTAAGGATATCTCAATAGAAAGATCCCGGAAAAGTGGCGTTTTCGTATTAGTCGCAAGGCGGAAACTTAAGGAGTTCTTCAACTTTGAAGTTGGAACTTGAAGATGAGTTCTTCATAGGCTTCTAAGGAGTGCTTGGAGCGGATTGGAACATAAGGAAAGGAGCTAAGAATTGCTAAGGAGCGACTTTGAATCTTGGAAAGATTAAGGGCTTGTAAAGGTATAATTCTTGCCGCTTTAGTAATTAAGATTACTTATTGTCAGAGCTATGGATATTAGCAAGCATGAGGTATTTAGTATGATGTTTGATAAGTGTATTGATTGTTGGAACCCTAATCCAAAACTAGTATGTTAGCCCTTAAGATTTTAATTCAAGTTGTTACTAGTTAAGTTGTCATATGTTATATAAAGAAGGAAATTGTAGTTGTTGAAGTTGTTTTTGACTATATAACATGTTGACCCAAGAACTTGATGGAAAAGAATTGGAAGACTTGTTGTCAGAGCACCTTTTAGCCGAGAATGGCATGGAAATTATTGGATTGTTTTGTATTGTTGTGGGGCGGAATTTTACACGTATTGTAAGGCGTGTAATCCCCTTTGTATTTGCTGAATTGATTTGAGCCTTAAATGTGGCGTTTGGTTATTGAATTCGGCCTTGAAAAAGGTGGCAAAGTATGTAGAAACAAAGGAAGTGCTGCCCGATTTTCCGTAGAATTTAGTGACCTTGTACTTAGAATATTCTACGTTCGAGCTAGAGGTTAATAGACATTTATGACCATTATAGTCGAAGTACTACGAGTAGCGTATTCTACTTGAAGGATGGAATAGCTATCAAGGTTGAAGTACTTTGGAGCATTTTGCTACTTGTCGATAATCGTCGTGAGGTATGTGAACCTCTTCATTCTTTAGACATGATTCTATGTATGGAATATACATGTGGTATTATTTCATGATTCCTTCTACTCTTAGAAGTTAAGAAGTATGTATGTTGATTTACTATACGTAAGGGTTATGTCTAAGTTATCCTAAGTTCTTACCAAGTCTTATGGGGACTTTGGTAAGAGTCGTTAGAGGTATTTGGAGCCAAGTTGACTTGGCTAATTTACGGCACGAATGAGAATAAGTATCGAACAAGCCATTGCAGCGTTAATAAAGGAAAATGTAATGACGATAAATTATATTAAAACAAGTAGAATTCTCCATCTGCATAGAAGTTAAGATAAGACAAAAATTGTATTACATTTTCTAGATCATGGCTGCTTTAATAAGATCGTTATAAACAAGTATAATCTACTCACACACATAAGGCATATGTACTTCACTTAAAGAATTTACTTTATGAAGTTTTAAGACTATGAACCTTTGACTCCTAAAAGGTTGAGAGACATTATTTTCAAGTAATGAAACTTGATTCTTAAAGGAAGAAATGACATGATTTAAGGGAAGTAATTTGTTTTAAAAGGTGTGAGTTACTTGAGATTTAAAAGTTAAGAAACTTGATTTCTAAAGTTAAGAGACTTGAAGTATTTTGGAAGTTAAGAAAATTGATTTGAAAGTATATGATACTTGGTTTTAAAAGTATAAGTCTCTTGGTTGAAAAAGGAATGAAATTGTCTAAAACCATAAAGGGTTATAACGGCTTTATGGGAAGTTGGTTATAACGGCTTTATGAAAGGTTAAGAGAATGGTTTCCTCTAATAATGTAAGCAAGGGAGTAACTTGAAATAAGGAAGGGTATTTTGATTTAAAGGTATCACTTGCTTAAAGTTTTAAAATAAGGGTCACTTGATTTAGAAAGTTTAGAAACGATTTCTAAAAGTGTAGTGAATTATGTGAAATGTAAACAAGTCTTGATACTACGTGTTAGTATCTTGGGGTTTTGTATGAAAAGGAACCTTTGAAAAGAATGGAAGCACGTAGTACTTTGGGTTAAATTCCCGGATTTTTATGTGTGAAACGAAAGTGCCATGAGTTTATAAAAATGGAAGTCTAAAGGTTTAATGAACTTGCCTATGTTTGCTTGTGATAGCTTTGAGTGTATGTATTATATGTTTACGTTGTCGTGACTCGGTTGGAGTTTGTCGGTCTTGTTGTAAGTTTACTTGGACGCATCGGTGATGTGGGATTCCACGGGTATGCTTCCATTATGATTGATCCTGACACGCTTATACGATGTGGGATTCCGGCATGTGACCAGCAGGCGGGTTAGATTGCCGGATTTGTTTTATTACCCATGGCCATGCTTATACGATGAGGGATTCCGGGGCATGCGACCATGCTATGTACGATTATTACTCCATGGGCTAGCTCCCCATGAAGACATGTACCCACTATGAGGGATTCCGGGGGCATGTTATATTATTACTCCATGGGCTAGCTCCCCATGAAGACCTGCACCTACGATGAGGGATGCCGAGGGCACGTTATGGCCATGCTTATACGATGAGGGATTCCGAGGCATGCGGCCACATTATATATATAGATATATATATGTGTTGTATATGTGTACGCCGACAGTGAGGTAGGATGCCACGGGCGCGTCACATGGTTATATGTTACACCTACGGCTGTCGGCAGTGATGTGGGATTCCACGGGCATGAGATATATATATGTATTGTGTATGTGTACGCCGGCAATGAGGTAGGATGCCACGGGCGCGTCACATGGTTATATGTTACACTTATGACTGTCGAAAGTGATGGGAGATTCCACGGGCACGCTTTGATATTTGTGTGATTTGATCGCGTCCCAGATTGGGCCGGGTAGTATATGCGCCCCTCCATAAAGGGTCGTATTATGTTATGAAAGATAAGTAAGTTATACGGTAATGAACTTAATGATTTCTCCTAAGTATGTACGTAAGATTTGGCTATAACTCTTAATGGAATGGAAAAGATAATGATGTGCAATTAAGTTCATGAGTGGTAATGACACGGCAGGATCTGGTATGTACTTTTTATACTTGCCCCTGTCATTCTTTTGTACAGTTATGATTTGTTTACTGTACTTTATTTCCGTTCCATATTCGGTACCTGTTGTACTGACCCTCTTCGGGGGGTTGCGTTCATGTCCGCAGGTTTAGGTACACAGTTGTGGATCCGCGAGCTTAGGATCCTGATTCAGCATTTTGAGATGGCTCAAATGTTCCGGAGTTGTCATGGCTATGTATATTCAGAGGTACGGCGGGGCCTTGTCCCATTATAGTATTTGTTCAAATCTTAGAGGTCTGTATTCATCTGTGGGCTGGACTGGCTAGAGTTGTTTTTTTATATTGTTAAATGTGTAGACTTTTCGTAATTTTTATGATTATGGCAAGCTTTTATCGGCAGCCTTAGTTTAAAAAAAAAAGTGTGTTATTTATCTTCCGCAGTTTATTATGTTGTATGATTAGAAGGGTGCCCAGGTAGGGCACTAGTCGCGGTCCGGGGTCGGGTCGTGACAAAAGTGGTATCAGAGCGCTTAGTCTCGTAAAGTGTCTACGCATCGTGTCTAGTAGAGTCTTGATTATCGGTGTTGTGCACCACATATATAATCGTGAGGTCGCAGGACATTTAGGATTGGTTTCCATTATTCTCACCGAGATCGTGCGATAGAGGCGTGTTAGGGTCGTCTCCCTAACGAGTTATGTTGATTGCAGCTACGAGAAAGGCAGCAGTGACCCAGGAAGGACTATGTGGATTGCGTATCCAGGTTGGTAATGATTATAGTATAGTTGGTATTGTGACATACATCTATACGGAGTTATGTATGAGGGTCAGACGCGTGTTGCCTAGAATTATTTTAGATTACCAGGAGTTGGTAAAGACTAACTAGATACCGGGAAGGTATGGAACAGTTAATGAATTCTCGCCAAGGTCTTATGTTTTATTTTGAGATAATTGGGGAAGGATGAGTTGTCTGATAGGGTAGTGAACCCTTAAGAAGTCATGTTAAGGAACTTAATGGAATACCATGTTAATATATTAAGCTACGTGGTAGGCTTAAGATAATTGTACGGATGAGGTCCGTATAGAGTAAGTAATGGTTGTTGTGATCAAGACGACACGTGTCACGCCCCGAAACCCGGGCCCGTGACTGGTGCCTTACCCCGGGCACCTTAGTGATACAACATCAGAGTAATCAGCGGAACATAAAAACATAACATGAGACAATGTATATAAAACAATAATCAGGAAAACTTGCCTTTCGGCATATATAAACAATCTTTTAAAGAGAACAGTTTAATCCTTTTTACAAACCCTGCCCACAACAGTACTACAGACCTCTAAGATTTGCAACAACTATGACGGGACAGGGCCCCGCCATACCCCTGAATGTAAATACCTACAACGACAGGGGACTATACCACCGACAAGCTTCCGGAGAAACGGAGCTTTCCCAAATGCTGAACTGTGACCCTAAGAGCGAGGATCATCGATCGTGTACCTTTTCTGCGCATGAACGCAGCCCCGGCGAGGTCAAGACAACATGTACCAAGTATGTGAAATCAGAAGTAACATCAGAATCGAAATCATAGTAGTCTATATAAAGCAGTGAGACATGTATGATAACCAAACTACAGCTCACAACAACTAAGCAAATATGTCAAGTCGTGGACTCACGCCCTCAAAGTCATCACAATAAGACCGTACGGGGTAAGTACGAAGGCATAGCCGACTACTAAGACCCCCAGTACCACAAATGCCACAAACTGTATCACGAGGTCTCTCTAGACCGCACCACAGATCGGCCGCCATCGCCCGCAGATCACGCGCTGCCTATTCCTCGAACTCTCGCAGCCCGCATAGGTCACACACACCCGCATAAGGTATTCTCGAATCCTCGGTCCTAGACCACCCGAGGTATACCCCGCATCGGGCGCCTTAACCTCAGATCCGCCCCGACTTCCGCGACCCGCATAGCCTCGGACCGCATAGTCCTCAGAGACCGCATAGGAATCCCGCGATCGTGCTAAACACCCGAATGATCAGTCAATCTCGAGCATACCGCGCCCAGATAGTCTCAAGGACCGTGATAGCCGTATAGACCGCATCAAGGGTGGCAAGCCCTCGATACACAATGGGGTAGGTGATATAATAACAAGATAAATGGACTTACCTTTTAACAATGTAAGCACAGCAAGAATGACTTTACATAACAATCACAAGATACTAACACAAGTAAAGATCCTAACATGTTTACTTATCAAATCAACAAGAAAGTATTACAAGGCTATCACAAACCAATACAATCAAGTTGTTCACACAAGGTACTTTCTACTAACAAGTTCGAGTATCTAACCCCAACGTATTTCATACATTAAATCTTTAAAAGATCCGTTCCTATCACATAAGTCACACAATACCCGTAGTATAAAATAGAGTGATTGTTTTTTAAGTAAACCAAAACACTTACCTTTGTAAAATCAAGTAACAACATTATTTTCCAAACGCTCGAGTTTGCCTAATTTCAAATGTTCAGCTTTCTTATTTTAAAAGGTTTCGTAGTTCATAGTCTTATTCATTCAAGAATATAATCCTTTTTATTAACCAATTGAGAAACATAAGCCTTACATGTAAGTAGGTTATTCTTATTTATAACAATCTTATTACAAAACCATGATCTAGGAAATATCATTTTGTCTTATCTTAGCTTCTATGCAGATGGAAGTTTCTACCGGTTTTAATCATACTTAATTATTCAAAACATTTCCTTTGTTAACGCCGCAGTTGGTTTGTCGATACACATCCCGATTTCCAAAATCAAGAAACATTCTTAAGCCGTTATACCTAACTTCCCATAAAGCTAGTATAACTCTTAAGTTTTCAAAAATACATTACTACACATATTCTTTCAAAATGATTTATAAACCTTTTGAAATACTTCAAGTTCTTCATTAACACATAACAAGTCACATAATCAAATCGATTACCTTTCAAAACCACAACCCATTTTCTTACCTACATAAAGTCATATAACCAACTTCCCATAAAGCCGTTATAACACTTTATGTTTTACAACAATCAAACACACGTACGCCTACCGCACTACATAGTTCACACATATCATGCTAGGAGAGATAGGAAGAGGTTCACATACCTCGCGACAGTATCGACTAATAGCAAAACGCTCCAAACAAATGGCTACTCCTAAGCCAAGTGGATCATTCCACACGTAGCACTTCAACCTATAAGGCCACAAGGCGCTTATTAACATCGTAGAACATTCTACATAAAATTCGGCAAAGACTCCCCGCCACAGCAGAAATCTCCTCTCTATCGAGGCCGCTACCAAGCCAACCGTGGGGTTATACATCTAACCCGAACGGGTACAATTCTACTATACCGTAATACTACACAAGTCTCATCAGTAATACGCCCTATGTAATTACAGCTCAGATTCCTTATTCTTCGTGCTTAAGTCAAAAGACATCCAACAACTACGTTGATTCTATATATGTATACTTCAACTATATATTCTAACAACATGTAATATCCAATTACAATAGGGGGGACAAGATAATTACCTCGATAAGCCCATAATTATCCGAGTTTAAAGTCGATCCTTAGCAATGTTTCGCTCCTACACCGGTGCTCAGTCCCGCTCCAAACAACCCTTAGAAGTTCTAACCAACTTCTACAAAGCACTCCAACTAACCATGGAGATTTTCCTTGTGGTTTCGGTTTGTGGACCGACGGAAGTATGATAGTATTTCTGGCTTTTCAGATAGATATAACCTTAGAATACTACAAGGTATAAGGCTAAGGTATTTGGGCATTATAACAATACTTTGAGAGTATTTCAACCAAGGGGGTACCACGAGAACACCCCAAGGTAGGGGTGCTCGCCGAAGGGCCTACTAGGAAGGGAGAGGTGCTCTCGGCCACAAGGCCACATGAAAGGGGGAGGGGAGGCACTTGGACGAGAGTCAACAAGACGGAGGAGAGGGGTTCTCAAGACTTAGAGATTTGAGGATGAAGAAGTCTTCAAAGGGAGGGGTATTTATAGGGTAAGCAAAGGCCAACCAAGGGCCAAGATCTAGCCAAGTGCTATGCAAGTGTAGGCCAAGATGTGCCCAAGTGCCCCTAGTCCCTACTCCACAAATCCTCACAAAATATCTCACCAACTGACCCTTCAAACGCCCGAGGTGGTCGTCTAACTCCACCAACTTGAGGTGACAAGTGTCGCCTCTCGTTGGTCCAAAACATTTCATCTCTCGGAAAAATCCGCAAAAATAAGAAAAGACATAGCCGGAATTTTCCCTCGCAAGTTATAAAACGTTTCGTCGAAAAACGCGACTTCAACAAGTGACTGTGCCCAAATGTCATTCGCGAAGCCATTTGGGGGTGACACGTGTCACCCTCCTAATGGCCCAAAATAAAACATCTTCGAAAATATCCACAATGGCCAAAATCTCAAAACAAAGTGGGCCCCACAAAACCAGAATTTCACCGTGGGCCCCACGTGACCATTTCCAAAATAAAATTCCATAATTCTCTAATATTCCAGAAGTCCGATACCAAACTGGGAATCCAATTCCCATTAACGAACCTTTTTCCTTTACAAAACCGGAAACTTTTCCGTGGAAAATCACCTCTTTCCTCCTTTCCAATCTTTCTCAGATTCTCGCACGCACGCCCTCGCATACATACCTCGAACTACGGGTATAACATTCTCCTCCTTAGAAACATTCGTCCCGAATGTTCCTTCTAAGTCTCAAAACAACCGCATACCGATGTAGTCTTCACTACTATACTTACGAGAACAATCCCGCCATACCGCCCTTAACAATCAAGCGCAAAAAAATGCTTACCCCCAAGTCCACGGGGAAACACCTCTAACATCACCAAAATGATACCACTTTTGTCACTTTGCCTGAGGCATTAACCTTCTCAGGCGACCCAACAAATGGTACCGGATCGCACGCGATCATCAAGCCGCCGACACTCGAACTCTTACTACATTTCGACATCGCTCGATTCAAAACTCGGGTTACTATCTCTAACGTGGTCATTACATCGGAACACTGATGGATCTTCGATACTTCCCGAACATAACAATACGGCGATCGACGTCGCCTCCTAAGTCGGACGGCAAATGCTAACCTATAGGCAACCCGCCTATTCTTCACATGAACTCAAAAGGCCCAATGTAACTCGGCTAAGTTCCTCTGCTCTCAAAACTCGCCACACCCTAACCACCGTCACGGAACAAACTGAACCAACTACCGAGCCTTGCCAACATCGAACCAATCGACCGCAACTTGCATTTCTTCCCTACAAGGCTTCATAAGACGACATCCGATCATCAAATGGTAGCTTAAACACTTCAACCGAGACAACGATCCTCACAAATTTACCCCATCGCCCGACCATCGGTCGAACGCATCCACGAACTCAGACTGTTAACTAAATTTGGGCCTAACACCTCACGACCCTATCACAAGGCGACCACCACAAACCGACCCCACCACCATACAGCCGCGGGTTGACCCGCAACGTGGCCTCAACCCGACCCGAACGCCGCAACACACTAGCTTCCCGAGGAAAACTCTCACTAATCACGCATTTAAAACCTAGCGGTCTTCCGAGCTCAACTACCCTCTCTCATTTTACGCTACTCGTGGACTTATCCCAAAACATAGCTCACGTGCACAATGCACTCCTATAAGGGTCAAACATCAACATACGTCTCTTACTCGAGATGGCCTTACCTCTAAGGTCTCTACGCATAAAACTCTAAGGCTCACACTTTCTCTATCCCCCAACATCTTACTCGGTTAAACAACCATGATTTCTAATCACAACTAACATACTGCTACCAGAACATAGCACTTAAGGTATACTCACCTTATCACATAAACAAAATTCTAGAGGTTTAGGATACGTCGCATCTATCGCTTCACTCCCTATGTCGTTCTAATCGAACCCGCCTGTAGGCGATAGTTAAGGAAGGTGACGAACTACCCACCTGCATCAAGACAAAATCCTTCTACTAGGTCACCTATTCGACATATGGCCCCGACGCCACAGTACAACAAGTATCAATCTAAAAGACGACATTCCCGATGACGACGTCATTACATGATGAATCGAAACCCCGAGTCTGACCAACTCCTGCATACCCCGAACGCATCGAATCCCTGGGGACCTCTTTGCACCGGGCGGATGTGCATAATCTAATCTCGTAAGGCGACTTGCCTCGGTTACCAAAGGACCTAGCCGCTCGCCCCTTCCGATGTCCTTCGTTAACCCGTCAATCTCTACGCTTTCTACTGCTGCGTATAAGCCCGCTTCATAGGCCATGCTCACGCCTAGTCAAGAATTACTCTTGTACAACCTCTCTTAGATAGTCATCAAGACTCGCGTACATCGGTATATTCTCCGTAGCCACATCCATAGCTAGTAATGTGGTCGTCTCTCGCAATCTATATTCTCTGCTCCCAATCGTGGAATCAAGGTTCAAATATCATGGCCGCAGAGGAATCGCCGCCGCTGCTAAACTCTGCTGGGCTAGTGACGAGCATAACTCCCGAACAAAACACCGCCTGTGTGGTAATGGGCTGTGCCCACGCAACCCTCCGAACTCAACTCGCAGCCGGCCGCTTTGCCCTCCCGGGCCCGGTTGCTCACGCGAGGCATAACGATAAGGGAAAGAATTTCGTCGAGGGTCCAACTTTCAACACCGCCTAAGGCACGATCTCGAGTGAGAAGAATAGAAACCATCCTAAATATCCTATAGCCTCCTCGATTATTGGCGTGGTGCACAACACACCGATAATCAAGACTTCATCCGGATACGGCTCGTAGACACTTTCCGAGGATTAATCGCTTCGATACCACTGTCACGCCCAAACCCTGCCCGTGGATCGTGCCTTACCGGGCACCTTAGTGATACAACATCGAGTAATCACGAACATAAAAACATAACATGAGACAAATGTATATAAAACAATAATCAGGAAAACTTGCTTTCAAGATATATAAACAATCTTTTAAAGAGAACAGTTTAATCCTTTTTACAAACCCTGCCCACAACAGTACTACAGACCTCTAAGATTTGCAACAACTATGACGGGACAGGGCCCCGCCATACCCCTGAATGTAAATACCTACAACGACAGGGGACTATACCACCGACAAGCTTCCGGAGAAACGGAGCTTTCCCAAATGCTGAACTGTGACCCTAAGAGCGAGGATCATCGACTGGTGTACCTTTTCCTGCGGCATGAACGCAGCCCCCCGAAGGAGGTCAGTACAACATGTACCAAGTATGTGAAATCGTAGTAATATCAGAATCAAATCATATTAGTCTATATAAAGCAGGAGACATGTATGATAACCAAACTACAGTTCACAACAACTAAGCAATATGTCAAGTCGTGGACTCACGCCTCAAAGTCATCACAATAAGACCGTGACGGTAAGTACGAAGGCATAGCCGACTACTAAGACACCCAGTACCACAAATGCCACAAATCAGATCACGAGGTCTCTAGACCGCACCACAGATCGGCCGCCACCGCCCGCAGATCAATGTGGCGTCTATTCTCGAACTCTCGCGACCGCATAGGTCACACATGCACCCGCATAAGGTATTCCTCGAATCTCGGTCCTAGACCACCCGAGGTATACCCCGCATCGGGCGACTTAACCTCAGATCCGCCCCGACTTCGCACCCGCATAGCCCCTCAAGGACCGCATAGTCCTCAGAGACCGCATAGGAATCCCCGCATCGGGCTAAACACCGGAATGATCGATCAATCACGAGCATACCGCGGCTCGCATAGTCTCAAGGACCGTGATAGCCGATAGACCGCATCAAGGGTGGCAAGCCCTGTATACACAAATCGGGGTAGGTGATATAATAACAAGACAATGGACTTACCTTTTAACAATGTAAGCACAAAGAAGAATGACCCCTTACATAACAATCACAAGATACTAACACAAGTAGCATCCTAACATGTTTACTTATCAAATCAACAAGAAAGTATTACAAGGCTATCACAAACCAATACAATCAAGTTGTTCACACAAGGTACTTTCTACTAACAAGTTCGAGTATCTAACCCCAACGCATTTCATACATTAAATCTTTAAAAGATCCGTTCCTATCACATAAGTCACACAATACGTAGTATAAAATAGAGTGACTATCTTTTAAGTAAACCAAAACACTTACCTTTGTAAAATCAAGTAACAACATTATTTTCCAAACGCTCGAGTTTGCCTAATTTCAAATGTTCCAGCTTTCTTATTTTAAAAGGTTTCGTAGTTCATAGTCTTATTCATTCAAGAATATAACTTTTTATTAACCAATTGAGAAACATAAGCCTTACGTAAGTAGGTTATTCTTATTTATAACAATCTTATTACATGACCATGATCTAGGAAATATCATTTTGTCTTATCTTAGCTTCTATGCAGATGGAAGTTTCTACCGGGTTTTAATCATACTTAATTATTCAAAACATTTCCTTTGTTAACGCCGCAGTTGGTTTGTCGATACACATCCCGATTTCCAAAATCAAGAAACATTCTTAAGCCGTTATACCTAACTTCCCATAAAGCTAGTATAACTCTTAAGTTTTCAAAAATACATTACTACACATATTCTTTCAAAATGATTTATAAACCTTTTGAAATACTTCAAGTTCTTCATTAACACATAACAAGTCACCATAATCAAATCGATTACCTTTCAAAACCACAACCCATTTTCTTACCTACATAAAGTCATTATAACCAACTTCCCATAAAGCCGTTATAACACTTTATGTTTTACAACAATCAAACACATGACGTCTCACCGTACTACATAGTTCACACATATCATGCTAGGAGAGATAGGAAGAGGTTCACATACCTCGCGACGAGTATCGACTAATAGCAAAACGCTCCAAACAAATGGCTACTCCTAAGCCAAGTGGATCATTCCACACGTAGCACTTCAACCTATAAGGCCACAAGCGCGCTTATTAACATCGTAGAACATTCTACGTAAAATTCGGCAAGACCTCCCCGCCACAACAGAAATCTCCTCCTCTATCGAGGCCTGCCACCAAGCCAACCAGTGGGTTATACATCTAACCCGAACGGGTACAATTCTACTATACCGTAATACTACACAAGTTCATCAGAATACGCCCTATGTAATTACTGATTCGATTCCTTATTCTTCAGCTTAAGTCAAAAGACATTGCCAACAACTACGTTCGTTCTATATATAGTATACTTCAACTATATATTCTAACAACATGTAATATCCAATTACAATAGGGGACAAGATAATTACCTCGATAAGCCCATAATTATCCGAGTTTAAAGTCGATCCTTAGCAATGTTTCGCTCTACACCGGTGCTCAGTCCCGCTCCAAACAACCCTTAGAAGTTCTAACCAACTTCTACAAAGCACTCCAACTAACCATGGAGATTTTCCTTAAGGTTTTTTTTGGACCGACGGGAAGTATGATAGTATTTGGGCTTTTCAGATAGATATAACCTTAGAATACTACAAGGTATAAGGCTAAGGTATTTGGGCATTATAACAATACTTTTGAGAGTATTTCTCAACCAAGGTACGAGAACACCCTGCAGTGGGGTGCTCTACCAAGGGCCTACTAGGAAGGGAGAGGTGCTCGCCACAAGGCCACATGAAAGGGGAGGAGGCTCTTGGACGAGAGTCAACAAGAGGAGGAGAGGGTTCTCAAGACTTAGAGATTTGGCGGATGAAGAAGTCTTCAAAGGGAGGGGTATTTATAGGGTAAGCAAAGGCCAACCAAGGGCCAAGATCTAGCCAAGTGCTATGCAAGTGTAGGGCCAAGATGTGCCCAAGTGCCCCTAGTCCCTACTCCACAAATCCTCACAAAATATCTCACCAACTTGACCTTCAAACGCCCGGGTGGCCGTCTAACTCCACCAACTCGAGGTGACAAGTGTCGCCTCTCGTTGGTCCAAAACATTTCATCTCTGGAAAAATCCGCAAAAATAAGAAAAGACATAGCCGGAATTTTCCTCGCAAGTTATGTAAAGCGTTTCGTTTAAAAACGACTCTAATCCGCAGACTGTGCCCAAATGTCATTCGGCCAAGCCACCTAGGGGGGGGTGACACGTGTCACCCTCCTAATGGCCCAAAATAAAACATCTTCCGAAAATATCCACAATGGCCAAAATCTCGAAAACAAAGTGGGCCCCACAAAACCGTAAATTTCACCCGTGGGCCCCACGTGACCATTTCCGAAAATAAAATTCCATAATTCTCTAATATTCCAGGAAGTCCGAATACCAAATCTGGGAATCCAATTCCCATTAACGAACCTTTTTCCTTTACAAAAACCGGAAACTTTTCCGTGGAAAAATCACCTCTTTCCTCATTTCCAATCTTTCTGTCGTATTCTCGTACGTACGTCCTCGCATACATACCCTGGAACTACGGGGTATAACAACACGATTATGGTATTATGAGAAGTTTTTGTACCCGTTTACTGGGGGACTGGTAAGGTAGGCTTGGAGCATGGAAATTGCGAGCCTAAGAATATTGATAACTGCCGAGACCTTAGATATATAAGGCTCTCTCGGGCCATAAGATTTTAAGTCAGCCCAAGGATAAGAGTTAAGTGCGACGGCGGGTCGGGGTGAGGACCTGTTACGGGTCGCCCCATAGCCTGAAATAGAGTGGGATCAGTTGGTAGTAGTTCCGCTACGTGACAGGGTTACGAGGGTGCAAGACCCAAGTCTAGTTAATTGTTTTACGGGTTCGTGGACACGTTCCACCGGAACCAGGTTGTGAGAGCCAGAAATGGCCTTATGTTGTTTAAAAGAGTGTTTGGGGTGGTAGCTGAGCGGGAATATGAGGTTTTTCCGGTGATGGTACAGTCGTCAGACCCTAGTAGACCTAGTAGAGATGATTACGGTAGACTTTGAGGTCATTATGAGTATGGGCTAGTTGGCTTCGTGAGTGCCAAGGTTGACATCTTAGTATAAGTATTGTTATGTGGCCATGGGTGGCATATATTGTATGAAGGGTGTAGTAAAATGAGACTATGTCGCTATCTAATTAGATTGGACTCCGAAAGAACATTCGGGGACGAATGTTTCTAGGGGGGGAAGAATGTTACACCCCGTAATTCAAGGACATGTTTAAGAGAATGTAAGTAAGGAACACGAGACTTGAAAAGGGTACGAAAGGAAGAATTGTTTTTCCGACGAAAAATCTTCCGAACGTCGGAAAGGAGAAATGTTCGTTGGTGAGAATTAGATTCTCAAAACGCATTAATTGAAGAGTATGGAACTTATTATCATTATGGAAATTTATTTTTACGGATTTGGTCACGTGGGGCCCACCCGAGGAATTTTACGTTTTGTGGGGCCCACGAGGGTTACAGAATTTTATGGACGAATGGGAGGGCGACATGTGGCACCCCCCACATGTTCTTGGATGAAATATTCCAAGGGCAGTATGGTCATTAACCATGATAGAAGACTAAGTCTTGCTAGCTTGATAATATTGACCAAGTCAACTTGTCCACTTGGCTATTTAATTAATGTTCTTTATCCTAGCCACACATTTGTTTTAATCTTGACCCTCCATGTTGTTATATAGTAATACTAGTAGTGAGACAAGCTTTCTACACTTAGCTAAATTTCAAGAAATTGGATGAACACACATAGGGGCTCTCGGCTTTGAGCTTTTAGAGACAAGAAAATTTTGCAATTGTTGTCCATTATTCACAAGACTTAAACCCAAGGTCCCTAAGGGTATTGTAAGGATATCTCAATAGAAAGATCCCGGAAAAGTGGCGTTTTCGTATTAGTCGCAAGGCGGAAACTTAAGGAGTTCTTCAACTTTGAAGTTGGAACTTGAAGATGAGTTCTTCATAGGCTTCTAAGGAGTGCTTGGAGCGGATTGGAACATAAGGAAAGGAGCTAAGAATTGCTAAGGAGCGACTTTGAATCTTGGAAAGATTAAGGGCTTGTAAAGGTATAATTCTTGCCGTTTTAGTAATTAAGATTACTTATTGTTGTAGCTATGGATATTAGCAAGCATGAGGTATTTAGTATGATGTTTGATAAGTGTATTGATTGTTGGAACCCTAATCCGAAAACTAGTATGTTAGCCCTTAAGATTTTAATTCAAGTTGGTTACTAGTTAAGTTGTCATATGTTATATAAAGAAGGAAATTGTAGTTGTTGAAGTTGTTTTTGACTATATAACATGTTGACCCAAGAACTTGGATGGAAAAGAATTGGAAGACTTGTTGTTGTAGCACCTTTTAGCCGAGAATGGCATGGAAATTATTGGATTGTTTTGTATTGTTGTGGGGCGGAATTTTACACGTATTGTAAGGCGTGTAATCCCCTTTGTATTTGCTGAATTGATTTGAGCCTTAAATGTGGCGTTTGGTTATTGAATTCGGCCTTGAAAAAGGTGGCAAAGTATGTAGAAACAAAGGAAGTGCTGCCCGATTTTCCGTAGAATTTAGTGACCTTGTACTTAGAATATTCTACGTTCGGAGCTAGAGGTTAATAGACATTTATGACCATTATAGGTCGAAGTACTACGAGTAGCGTATTCTACTTGAAGGATGGAATAACTATCAAGGTTGAAGTACTTTGGAGCATTTTGCTACTTGTCGATAATCGTCGTGAGGTATGTGAACCTCTTCATTCTTTAGACATGATTCTATGTATGGAATATACATGTGGTATTATTTCATGATTCCTTCTACTCTTAGAAGTTAAGAAGTATGTATGTTGATTTACTATACGTAAGGGTTATGTCTAAGTTATCCTAAGTTCTTACCAAGTCTTATGGGGGATGCTGGTAAGAGTCGTTAGGAGGTATTTGGAGCCAAGTTGACTTGGCTAATTTACGGCACGAATGAGAATAAGTATCAAACAAGCCATTGCAGCGTTAATAAAGGAAAATGTAATGACGATAAATTATATTAAAACAAGTAGAATTCTCCATCTGCATAGAAGTTAAGATAAGACAAAAATTGTATTACATTTTCTAGATCATGGCTGCTTTAATAAGATCGTTATAAACAAGTATAATCTACTCACACACATAAGGCATATGTACTTCACTTAAAGAATTTACTTTATGAAGTTTTAAGACTATGAACCTTTGACTCTTGGTTAGCCCTCGCACTTGCCCCGTTCAGTGTAGTGACGAAGTCTCGTGATACGGCCTTGGTACCCAGTGGTCAGCCCTCGTACTTGCCCCGGTCAGCTACGTGACCGGCCTTGGTATCTGGTAGTCGGCTCTCGCACTTGCCCCGTGTCAGCTTCGTGCTTGTGGTTGCATTGTATTATTGGTACGGTCGGATCTGGTAGTTATACTTGTCTGCAGACGGTTTTTATGACACGTGGGACTCGGTGTTCGTATACTCCTTGGTATTGTTATATCATAAACCGCATGGCGGTGAGGAAGAAATTCCACGCACGAGTGATAATTTGGGCGTGAGTCCACGACTTGATGAATCGGTTATATGTTGTGTCTTGTAGTTTGGTCATCATACATGTCTCCCGCTTTATATAGACTATTATGATTTCATTTCTGATATTCTGATTTCACATACTTGGTACTGTTATCGACCTCTCTTGGCTGCGTTCATGCCGCAGGTAGAAGTACATCGGCTGTCGATCCCCGCGTTTAGGATCTCATTTCAGCGTTTTGGGAAGCTCCGTTCCGTCGGAGGCTTATCTTTGGTATGTTACCCTGAGTCTGTAAGTTCTTGTACGTTCAGGGGTATGGCGGGGCCCTGTCCCGTCATAGTTGTTGTATAAATCTTAGAGGTCCGTAGTATTGTGGCGTGTGGTTGTAAGGATTGTAACTGTTCAAATGTCTTTATATATATATATGTTGAAAGGCAACTGTTTTGGTTGGCCTGTTTATTTATAATATCTCTCATTTCATGTTCATGTTTTATTTTCCGCTGATTTTCTCTGATGGTTGTATCACTAGGGTGCCCGGGGTAAGGCACCAGTCACGGGCCCGGATTCGGGTCGTGACAAAGTGGTATCAGAGCAGTTAGTCCTCGGAAAGTGTCTACAGACCGTGTCTAGTAGAGTCTTGATTATCGATGTGTTGTGCACCACATCTATAATCAGGAGGCTGCAGGACATTTTAGGATTGGTTTCCATTCTTCTCATTCTGAGATCGTGCCTTAGAGCTGTGTGATAAGATTGGACCCCTCTGACATACTTCGTTTTTACCAGTTATGCCTCCGCGTAAGGCAACCCGCCCGAAGGCAAAGCGGCGGAGGCGCGAGTAGAGCGTGGCGAAGACCACGATACACGAGCCTCGATCCGCGATGCAGCGCAGGAGATGAGTCACGGAGTGGCCCGATTAATGGCCGTTGTGGCGGACTTGAGGATAGGCCGACGCAGTTCCGAATACCGGTGGTTCACCCTAGATCGAGATAGTTCGAGGCTACGGATTTTACGAGTTGTAGGCCGCGAGTTTTATGGGTCGAGGCACGAGGATGATCCGCAGGAGTTCATCCGGCGATTCTGCGGATCATGAGAGTAATCAAGGCATCGGAGACCGAGTCGGTGGTCTAGGTTCACATCAATCGCGTGATACCGCTTGATCGAGTTTTGATTCGCGAGGCTGTCGGTGAGAGCATGACTTCCAGCTTTTTGGAACGAGTTCTCGAGGCCTTTCTTGCACATTTCTTGCCTCACGCATGAGGAGGGCTCGCGACAGATTTTTGGTGTTCTGGCGAGCGGGCGTGCGGTTCGGGAGTACAATGTAGAGTTCGACTCATTGGCGTGCGTCCGCGTTGGTAGCTAGTATGGAGGATCGAGTGCACCGATTTGTTACAGGCTCGATGATCACCTAGCCGAGTTGTTGGTGTAGCTCTTCACCGGGCATGGACATTGCGCGTGCAGCGTATGCACTTGGATGTGAGGCGGATAAATCGACGGAATCACGTGGTCGTGAGAAGAGGGTCGAGCGAGGTCCTTTGGTGACTTCGAGGCGGACCGCCAAAGGCGAGCGATTATGCGCCTCGCGATTCAGTGGTCCTCCACGCCGGGACCTTTGGGATATTCGAGAGCGGTCGGGACTCGTGTTTCAGATTTTGGGGAGTAGGAGTGCTCGCGGATGAGTTGCCCTTGTCTCGGTGTGGCGTTGTGGAAAACTTCATAAGGGAGAGTGTCGATCGACTCGGGAGATTGTTATTCTGCGGCCAGCAGGCCATCGGCAAGAGACTGTCCGACCAGGGTATGCAGTAGGATAGCCGGACTACTAGAAGCGATTGCGGGTTCTTCACCTTCCATAGCAGCAGGATGTTAAATGCCGTGAGCCGGTGAAAGTCGCGGTGGAAGTTCCCGATTTTAAGCGGTCCTTTGAACGCCTTTATTTTCAGGTATATCCTTAACCCTCTAGAGACTTGTATGTTTTGATGTTATGATAATGTGTTAAGTGTTATGTTCGGATAGCTTGGTGCTAAAACGTGATGTAGAACCTGGTTAGTGAGAAGGGTAAGCTTGGGGGTGAGAAAATGATAAACCATAGAATATTACAGTTGAGACCTTAGATGTAAGGTCGTCTTGAGTACTGATTTTGCACGTGATCCTTGTCGGAGTGCATTTTTATGCCTAGAACGTTTTATGTGACAAAGTCCCTGGGTAGTGTGAAATGGAAGTGGTAACTTTCATGACCTGTAGAGGTAAGATTGTTCGGATCAAGAAACTAGAGAGTTGGCGTGACGGAGGGTCGGGTTGAGGGCGTGTTGCGTGTCAACCCGTAGCCCGGATTGAGGTGGGGTCAGCTCTGGGTGGTCCCGCCAGTGGTAGGGTCACGGTGTTAGGCCCAAGTTTTGATGACCATCGTATGAGTTCGTGGATATGTTCGACGAAGCGGTCGTGAAGGCGGGAATGGCCTTAAGGAAAATCGTGTGTTAGTTCGTGGCCAGGCGTGGCGTTGGCAACTTGTTAGAAGATCTTCTTCGTAATCCGTCTTGAGAAGGAACATTCGGGACGAATGTTTCTAAGGAGGGGAGAATGTTATACCCCGTATTTCCAGAGTATGTACGTGAGGGCGTAGGTATTATTTTTTTTGCCTTAAGAATTGACAAGTTTCGAAATTTGGGCACAAGTGCCGATAGGAGTCGTTTTTCGACGAAACGTTTCCACAGTTTTGGGGCGGTAATGGACGAAAGGGTGGGGTGTAGTTGGTAGGATATTTGTGCAAGTTGGTATGGTAGATGGATAAGGTCCACATGGTTAAAATCTAGCCCTACACTTGCACCACACTTGTCTTCATCTTGGCCATTGGTTGGCCTTCACTTGACCTATAAATACCCATCTAGTTGAAGACATTCTTCATCCAAAACTTGAGCAATCTTTCTAAGTCTCAAATACTCCCTCCCTCTTGTTTGCTTTCGTCCACCACACCCCCCCTCCCCCTTTGAGAAGGCCCTTTGGCCGAGAGCTTCCCTCCTTTGTGGTGCCACTAGCCAGGTACCCCCTAGCTTTGTTGTCTCGTATAAATACCCCCCTTTTGTGGTATAGAAATACTCTCCTAGTATTGTTATAATGCCCAAAATACTCTAGCCCATATACCTTATAGTACTTCCAAAGTTACCTCTATACGTAGAGCCCGGAAAATACTATTATACTTCCTTTAGCCACTAAACGAAACCCTAAGGAAAACCTTCATAGTCGGTTGAAGTGTTAAGTAGAAGTTGGTAAGAACTTCTAAGGGTTGTTTGGAGCGGGTTGGAGCGCACGGAGTAGGAGCTAAACCTTGCTCAGGATCGACATATAAACTCGGATAATTTTGGGCTTATCGAGGTAAAACACTCTTGACCTTCTGTTGTAATTGGAAATTATATGTTGTTGGATTATATAGTTAAGGTATACTATATATAGTATTGAACAGTTGTGCGGCAATGTCTTTTGACTTAAGCCTGAATAATACTTACGGCAATGTCTTGCGACTTAAGCCTGAATTTAAAGAAGAGAACTGAACTGTAATTACATAGGACTGTATTACAGTAGACTTGTGTAGCATTGCTGTGTAGTAGAATTGTACACGTCCGGTTAGACGTGCAAACCCCCCCCCCCCTGGTTGGCTTGGTAGCCGGCCTCGATAGAGGAGGAGATTTACGCTGTTGTTGAGGAGAGTCTTTGCCGAATTTTACGTAGAATATTCTACATTGAGATCTAAGATGTTAATAGGCGCCTTGTGGCCTCTATAGGTTGAAATCTGCGTGTGGCGTTGTATACTTGGCTTAAGGTGTAGCCGACGGTTTGAGGTACTTGGAGCGTTTTGCTATTAGCCGATAATCGTCGCGAGGTATGTGAACCTCTTCCTATCTTTCTAGCATGATATGTGTATAACTATGTAGTACGGTAGACGTACATGTGTTAAATGTATTTAATTGCTTTTAAACATAAAGTGTTATAACGGCTTTATGGTAAGTTGGTTATAACAGCTCTATGTAAATAAGAAATGCTTTGCGGTTTTTAAAAGATAAGCGATTTGACTTATAAGCGACTTGATGTGTGATAATACTTGAACCTTGAAGTATTACGAAGATTAAGAAACCCTTTTTGAAAGAAGAGTAATACTTGGTTTTGAGAACTTAAGAGTTATACTAGCTTTATGGGAAGTTAGGTATAACGTCTAAAAGAGATAAAAAGAATGGCTATTTGATCTTAGAAGTTAAGAGACTTGATCTAAAAGATAAGAGACTTAACTTAATTAATTGATTTGAAAGTTGTAAGATGTGTGAAACCTCATTCGTGAGTAATGTGTACTTGGTTTTTGAAAGGAATAATGTTTTACTGATTTCGGAAATCAGAATGTGTATCGACAAACCACTGCAGCGTTAATAAAGGAAAATGTATTGAATAATTAAGTATTATTAAAACCAGTAGAAACCTCCATCTGCATAGAAGCTAAGATGAGACAAAATGATATTACATTTTCTAGATCATGGCTGCTTAATAAGATTGATTATGAACAAGAATAACTGCTACTTTATGGCATGTGTTACTCAATTGTTTTAAAAGAGATTAAGACATTGAACTATGAAACTTTTCTAAAAAGAGACTTGTGTAATTGAAATTAGGCAAACCTGGAACTTTAGGAAAAGAAAGGCATTGGGTTGTCTTAAAATGGTTTAAAACATAAAGTGTTATATGACTTTATGGGAAGTTGGTTATAACGACTTTATGAAAACAAAAGAAAGGTTTTAGCATTGGTTTTAATGTGGTAACTTGACTTTAAAAAAGAGAAGTGTTTTGGTCTAAAAAGAAGGCATGGTATTGCCTTAATTCGGTTTTAAAAAGGGAAAGTATGGAAGTTGTTTTGGTTTACTTGAAAGATATAAGTCACTCTATTTTTATACTACGGGTATCGGGTGACTTTTATAAAAGGGAATGGATCTTTAAAAGGAACTTAACGTACGTAGTACTTTAGGGTTAAAAACCCGGACTTTGGCATAAAATGGAAGTACCTTGAGTTGTGTAACTTGCCTATGCTTGTTGTTGTGTAACTTGCCTATGCTTGTTGTGGTGTAACTTGCCTATACTGGTTGTTGTGTAACTTGCTTATGCTTGTGGTGATAGCCTTTGTTGTGCAAAAAATGGTGTTCTATATAACCGCGTCTCTCAATGGAGTGTCGGTTGACTTGTTGAGGACTTTCTTGGACGTCTGGCGGTGTGGAAAATTCCACAGGTATGCTCGCTTGATAGTGTTATTCCATGGACTAGCTCTCATGAGGTTTCTTCTGTTCGGACTTGGTACGGTGGTGGCTTTCGTACTTGCCGTCTCGTGGCTGATTCGGCCTTGGTACAGTAGTTAGCCCTCGCGCTTGCCCTGTTCGGTGTAGTAGCGAAGTCTCGTGATCTGACCTTAGTACCGGTGGTTAGCCCTCGACTTGCCGTTCGATGTAGTGACGAAGTCGTGTCTGATACGCCGGTACGGTGGTCGACGCCGTACTTGCCGGTCGGCCACGTGACCGGCCTTGGTATCTGGTAGTCGGCTCTCGCCGAGTGTCGACCGTGCTTGTGGTTGCATTGTATTATTAGTGCGGTCGGATCTGGTAGTTATACTTGTCTGCACGGTTTTATGACACAGTGGGACACGGTGTTTAGGTATACTCCTTGGTATTGTTATATCATAAGCTGCGGTGAGGAAGAAATTCCACGCACGAGTGATAATTTGGAGGCGTGAGTCACGACTTGATATCTTGGTTATATGTTGTGTCTTGTAGTTTGGTCATCATACATGTCTCGCTTTATATAGACTATTATGATTTCATTTCTGATATTCTGATTTCACATACTTGGTACTGTTATCGACCTCCTTGAAGCTGCGTTCATCTGCGGTAGAAATCGTCGGTTGTCGATCCGCGTTTAGGATCTCATTTCGTTTTGGGAAGCTCCGTTCCGTCGGAGGCTTATCTTTGGTATGTTACCACAGTGCGTAAGTTCTTATGCGTTCAGGGTATGGCGGGGCCTGTCCGTCATAGTTGTTATATAAATCTTAAGTGCATGCTGCTTGTTGTGGGCGGGGTTGTAAGGATTATGCTTTATTCAAATGTCTTTATATATATATATGTTGAAAGGCAACTGTTTTGGTTAGCCTGTTTATTTATAATATCTCTCATTTCATGTTCATGTTTTATTTTCCGCTGATTTTCTCTGATGGTTGTATCACTAGGGTGCCCGGGGTAAGGCACGATCACGCCCGATTCGGTCGTGGCGACTAGTCATGATCGGCCCGTCGTGACAAAAGTGGTATCGAGCGATTAGTCCTCGAAAGTGTCTACAGACCGTGTCTAGTAGAGTCTTGATTATCGGTGTGTTGTGCACCACATATATAATCAGGAGGCTGCAGGACATTTAGGATTGGTTTCCATTCTTCTCACTCTGAGATCGTACGATAGAGCTATGTGGTTAGGGTCGTCTCTCCCTAACGAGTTATGTTGATTGCAGCTACGAGAAAGCGTGATGACCGGGAAGGACTATGTGGATTGCGTATCGGGTTGGTAATGATTATAGTATAGTTGGTATTGTGACATACATCTATCTGAGTTATGTATGAGTCGGGCAGCGTGTTGCCTAGAATTATTTTAGATTACCAGGAGTTGGTAAAGACTAACTAGATCACAGGAAGGTATGGAGCGATTAATGAATTCTCGCCAGGTCTTATGTTTTATTTTGAGATAATTGTGGAAGGATGAGTTATGCGATAGGGTAGTGAACCCTAAGAAGTCATGTTAAGGAACTTAATGGAATACCATGTTAATATATTAAGCTACGTGGTAGGCTTAAGATAATTGTACGGATGAGGTCCGGTATAGAGTAAGTAATGGTTGTTGTGATCAAGGCGACACGATTATGGTATTATGAGAAGTTTTTGTACCGTTCTTGGGGATGGTAAGGTAGGCTTGGAGCATGGAAATTGCGAGCCTAAGAATATTGATAGCTGAGACCTTAGATATATAAGGCTCTCTGCCATAAGATTTTAAGTCACCCGGATAAGAGTTAAGTGCGGCGGGTGGGGTGAGGACTGTACAGGTCGCCCATAGCTGAAATAGAGTGGGATCGGTTGGTAGTAGTTCCGCTCGTGACAGGGTTTACAGTGCACGACCCAAGTCTAGTTAATTGTTTTACGGGTTCGTGGACACGTTCCACCGGAACCAGGTTGTGAGAGCCAGAAATGGCCTTATGTTGTTTAAAAGAGTGTTTGGGGTGGTAGCTGAGCGGGAATATGAGGTTTTCCCGGTGATGGTACAGTCGTCAGACCCTAGTAGACCTAGTAGAGATGATTACGGTAGACTTTGAGGTCATTATGAGTATGGGCTAGTTGGCTTCGTGAGTGCCAAGGTTGACATCTTAGTATAAGTATTGTTATGTGGCCATGGGTGGCATATATTGTATGAAGGGTGTAGTAAAAGGAGACTATGTCGCTATCTAATTAGATTGGACTCCGAAAGAACATTCGGGGACGAATGTTTCTAGGGGGGGAAGAATGTTACACCCCATAATTCAAGGACATGTTTAAGAGAATGTAAGTAAGGAACACGAGACTTGAAAAGGGTACGAAAGGAAGAATTGTTTTTCCGACGAAAAATCTTCCGAACGTCGGAAAGGAGAAATGTTCGTTGGTGAGAATTAGATTCTCAAAACGCATTAATTGAAGAGTATGGAACTTATTATCATTATGGAAATTTATTTTTATGGATTTGGTCACATGGGGCCCACCCGAGGAATTTTACGTTTTGTGGGGCCCACGAGGGTTACGGAATTTTATGGACGAATGGGAGGGCGACACGTGGCACCCCCCACATGTTCTTGGACAAAATATTGCAAGGGTAGTATGGTCATTGACCATGATAGAAGACTAAGTCTTGCTAGCTTGATAATATTGACCAAGTCAACTTGTCCACATGGCTATTTAATTAATGTTCTTCATCCTAGCCACACATTTGTTTTAATCTTGACCCTCCATGTTGCTATATAGTAGTACTAGTAGTGAGACAAGCTTTCTACACTTAGCTAAATTTCAAGAAATTGGATGAACACACATAGGGGCTCTCGGCTTTGAGCTTTTAGAGACAAGAAATTTTTTTGCAATTGTTGTCCATTATTCACAAGACTTAAACCCAAGGTCCCTAAGGGTATTGTAAGGATATCTCAATAGAAAGATCCCGGAAAAGTGGCGTTTTCGTATTAGTCGCAAGGCGGAAACTTAAGGAGTTCTTCAACTTTGAAGTTGGAACTTGAAGATGAGTTCTTCATAGGCTTCTAAGGAGTGCTTGGAGCGGATTGGAACATAAGGAAAGGAGCTAAGAATTGCTAAGGAGCGACTTTGAATCTTGGAAAGATTAAGGGCTTGTAAAGGTATAATTCTTGCCGTTTTAGTAATTAAGATTACTTATTGTTGTAGCTATGGATATTAGCAAGCATGAGGTATTTAGTATGATGTTTGATAAGTGTATTGATTGTTGGAACCCTAATCCGAAAACTAGTATGTTAGCCCTTAAGATTTTAATTCAAGTTGGTTACTAGTTAAGTTGTCATATGTTATATAAAGAAGGAAATTGTAGTTGTTGAAGTTGTTTTTGACTATATAACATGTTGACCCAAGAACTTGGATGGAAAAGAATTGGAAGACTTGTTGTTGTAGCACCTTTTAGCCGAGAATGGCATGGAAATTATTGGATTGTTTTGTATTGTTGTGGGGCGGAATTTTACGTATTGTAAGGCGTGTAATCCCTTTGTATTTGCTGAATTGATTTGAGCCTTAAATGTGGCGTTTGGTTATTGAATTCGGCCTTGAAAAGGTGGCAAAGTATGTAGAAACAAAGGAAGTCTTGCGATTTTCCGTAGAATTTAGTGACCTTGTACTTAGAATATTCTACGTTCGGAGCTAGAGGTTAATAGACATTTATGACCATTATAGGTCGAAGTACTACGAGTAGCGTATTCTACTTGAAGGATGGAATAGCTATCAAGGTTGAAGTACTTTGGAGCATTTTGCTACTTGTCGATAATCGTCGCGAGGTATGTGAACCTCTTCCTTCTTTAGACATGATTCTATGTATGGAATATACATGTGGTATTATTTCATGATTCCTTCTACTCTTAGAAGTTAAGAAGTATGTATGTTGATTTACTATACGTAAGGGTTATGTCTAAGTTATCCTAAGTTCTTACCAAGTCTTATGGGGGATGCTGGTAAGAGTCGTTAGGAGGTATTTGGAGCCAAGTTGACTTGGCTAATTTGTTTCTGAATGAGAATAAGTATCGAACAAGCCATTGCAGCGTTAATAAAGGAAAATGTAATGACGATAAATTATATTAAAACAAGTAGAATTCTCCATCTGCATAGAAGCTAAGATAAGACAAAAATTGTATTACATTTTCTAGATCATGGCTGCTTTAATAAGATCGTTATAAACAAGTATAATCTACTCACACACATAAGGCATATGTACTTCACTTAAAGAATTTACGTTATGAAGTTTTAAGACTATGAACCTTTGACTCCTAAAAGGTTGAGAGACATTATTTTCAAGTAATGAAACTTGATTCTTAAAGGAAGAAATGACATGATTTAAGGGAAGCAATTTGTTTTAAAAGGTGTGAGTTACTTGAGATTTAAAAGTTAAGAAACTTGATTTCTAAAGTTAAGAGAGTTGAAGTATTTTGGAAGTTAAGAAAATTGATTTGAAAGTATATGATACTTGGTTTTAAAAGTATAAGCCTCTTGGTTGAAAAATGAATGAAATTGTCTAAAACCATAAAGGGTTATAACGGCTTTATGGGAAGTTGGTTATAACGGCTTTATGAAAGGTTAAGAGAATGGTTTCCTCTAATAATGTAAGTAAGTGAGTAACTTGAAATAAGGAAGGGTATTTTGATTTAAAGGTATCACTTGCTTAAAGTTTTAAAACAAGGGTCACTTGATTTAGAAGCCGAGAAACGTATTTCTAAAAGTGTAGTGACTTATGTGAAATGTAAACAAGCCTTGATACTACGGGTGTTAGTATCTTGGGGTTTTGTATGAAAAGGAACCTTTTGAAAAGAATGGAAGTACGTAGTACTTTGGGTTAAATTCCCGGATTTTTATGTGTGAAACGAAAGTGCCATGAGTTTATAAAAATGGAAGTCTAAAGGTTTAATGAACTTGCCTATATTTGCTTGTGATAGCTTTGAGTGCAAGTATTATATGTTTACGTTGTCTTGACTCGGTTGGAGGGCATCATTGTCTTGTTGTAAGTTTACTTGGGCGTCTGCAAGCGGTGATGTGGGATTCCACGGGTATGCTTCCATTATGATTGATCCTTGGACATGCTTATACGATGTGGGATTCCGGGGCATGTGACCAGGAGGCGGGTTAGATTCCCGGATTTGTTTTATTACCCATGGCCATGCTTATACGATGAGGGATTCCGGGGCATGCGACCATGCTATGTACGATTATTACTCCTTGGGCTAGCTCCCCATGAAGACATGTACCCACGATGAGGGATTCCGGGGGCATGTTTTATTATTACTCCATGGGCTAGCTCCCCATGAAGACATGCACCTACGATGAGGGATGCCGAGGGCACGTTATGGCCATACTTATACGATGAGGGATTCCGGGGCATGCGGCCACGTTATATATATATATATATATATATATATATATATATATATGTGTGTTGTTTATGTGTACGCCGACAGTGAGGTACGATGCCACGGGCGCGTCACATGGTTATATGTTACACCTACGGTATCGGCGATGATGTGGGATTCCAGGCGGGAGATATATATATGTATTGTGTATGTATGCGCGGCGGTGAGGTAGGATGCCACGGGCGCGTCACGTGGTTATATGTTACACTTATGATCGGCGGTGATGGGGATTCCACGCGCTTTGATATTTGTGTGATTTGATCGCGTCCCAGTTGGCGGGTAGTATATGCGCCCTCCATAAAGGGCCGGATTATGTTATGAAAGATAAGTAAGTTATATGGTAATAAACTTAATGATTTCTCCTAAGTATGTACGTAAGATATGGCTATAACTCTTAATGGAATGAAAAAGATAATGATGTGCAATTAAGTTCATGAGTGGTAATGACACGACAGGATCTGGTATGTACTTTTTATACTTGCCTCTGTCATTCTTTTCTCTGATTATGATACATTTCTTGTACTTTATTTCCGTTCCATATTAAATTTTGTTATCGACCCTCTTGGGGCTGCGTTAAATGTCATGAGTTTAGGTACACGATTGTGGATCCGCGAGCTTAGGATCCTTATTCGGCATTTAAGATGGCTCGATGTTAGGAGTTGTCATGGCTATGTATATTGAAGTGCAGCGCGGCCTTGTCCCGTTATTGTATTTTGTCACGACCGACCTCGGGCGTGGTAGTGCCTACCGGGCACCCTGGTGATACAACATCGAGAGAAAAACCGTAAATAAAAACTCATGAAAAGCAGTGAAATAAGAAAGCAGGCTAACCCAAGCGGTTACCTTTTGTACATAAATGAAAACTTGAGCGATTACATCCCTTACAAACCACGCTTGCGATTACTCTGAGACCTAAGAATTTTAAAACCATAACGACGGGACAGGGCCCCGTCATGCCCCTGAATGTACAAAAGTCTACCACTCCAGGGAACCGTACCACATGACAAGCTTCCGGAGATATGGAGCTTTCCGAGAACTGAACAGCGATCCTAAGAGTGCGGATCAGCAAGCTATGTACCTCAACCTGCGGCATGAACGCAGTCCCCCGAAGGAGGTCAGTACAATAGGTACCAAGTATGTGAAACTGAAAGATACGGTAAATGAAATCATAACAGTCTATATAAAAACAGGAGACATGTATGATAACCAAACTACAATTCACAATAGATATAGTAGTCATGTCAAGTCAGGGACTCATGCCCGTAAAATCATCACGCAAGTACAACCCGGGAATTTAACCCGCACAATGGCCGCATGCCCCGGCATCTCACCTCGGTATAAGCATGGCCTGGGCGTCTGGTGGGCCCGTACGTGGACCATCCAGCGTGTCGGTATGCCCAAAGGGAATAACAAGATAATAATCACTATGGAAGCATACGTGGGCCATGGCGTGTCAGTATGTCCAAAGAAATCACCAGATAATACTCACTGTGGACGCATACCCGTGGGCCACCCAACGTGTCAGTATGTCCAAACAAATCACCAGATAATACTCCTAATGGAAGCATACCCGTGGGCCACCCAACGTGTCAGTATGTCCAAGAGGATCGATATAGTGGAAGCATACCCGTGGGCCACCCAACGTGTCAGTATGTCCATCAATCAACCAGATAACCGGCCCTTCATCGAGAGGCTCGGTAGCACAAAATCAAACACTTACACAACAAAGGCTATCACAACAAGCATAGGCAAATTCAACGTACTCATAGTCTTTCATTTTATTACAACGAATCTGGGTGTTAACCCCAAGGTACTACGTACCTTAACTCTTTAAAAAGATCCATTTCTTTCACCAAAGTCACACGATACCCGTAGTATCAAAAAATAGAGTAACTATCTTTTTAAGAAAACCAAAACAATTTCCATACCTTCTTTTTAAACCAACTTAAGACAAAACCATGACTTCCTTTTTAAACGAAAACACTTCAAATTCTCAAGTCTATCTCTTTTATAATTCAAGCTTCTTACTTTGGAATTTAGGAAAATCAAAACTTCTTATAATGTTCTTATTAAAGCAGCCATGATCTAGAAAATGTAATACAATTTTTGTCTTATCTTAGCTTCTATGCAGATGGAGGTTTCTACTGGTTTTAATAATAATTAATTGGTCAATACATTTTCCTTTATTAACGCTGCAGTGGTTTGTTCGATACTTATTCTCATTTCCAAAATCAATATGACTTATTCCTTTTAAAACGCAATTACCCATTTCTCAAAAAATGCGGTTTCACAACTTTTTAACACCAACCAAGTTATTTATAAGTCAAGCCTCTTATCTTTTAAAAAAACCACAAACCATTTCTTTACCTACATAAAGTTGTTATAACAAACTTCCCATAAAGCCGTTATAATACTTTATGTTTTAAACCAACAAATTACAACTACAAACATTTATGAGACCAAGAGGGCTTATTCTTTAACACCCTAGTACCCATTACTAACGAATAAGATTTTACTACTTTTTCCACACAATGAAGCCCTTTACACTTCATATCAAGTCAAGGCACGAAAGGGAAATCAAATTCCTTTAACACATGTGCGTCTACCGCACTATATATTTCACAAATAGTCATGCTCAAGAGGATAGGAAGAATCACATACCTCGCGACGATTGTCGAAAATTAGCAAAATGCTCCACAGTACTATACCCTTCAAGTAGGATACGCTACTCGTAGTACTTCAATCCTATAATGGTCATAAAACGTCTATCATTCTCTAGCTTCGAACGTAGAATAAACTAAGTGCAAAGTCCCTAAATTCTATGGAAAATCGGACAGCACTTCCTTTGTTTTAACATCTTTTGCCACCTTTTTCAAGGCCGAATTCAATAACCAACGCCACATTTAAGGCTCAATTAATTCAGCAAATACAAGGGGATTACACGCCTAACAATACGTGTAAAATTCCGCCCCACAATAATACAAAATAAACCAATAATTTCCATGCCATTCTTGGCCAACAATATAACCAGTCATAAATCCTTTCCAATTCTTTTCCAATCCAAGTTCTTAGGTCTAACATGATATCTAGCCCTAGACATCTTCAACAACTACAATTTCCCCATTTACAACATGTGACGACTAAATTAGTAACCAAATTGAAGTTACAATCTTAAGGCTAACATGCCCATTTTCGGTTTTCAACAAGACAACAAGATCCAAATCTATTTAAACTTAAATATAACAACCTCAGGCTCATTTCTAAACTACTATAACTAGTATTATAACTCATATCCAAGAGAAGGGGGAAACTTTTACCTTTTGGAATAGCCCACAAAAGCCCTTTTTTTCAACTTCTTTCCCGTCAAACTCGTCCACCCACGCTTCCCACAAGTTTACCAACACTTTGCCTTCTTGCCGCCGCTCCAACAATTTTCCCCTTAGGCTAGGTTTTCTTCACAAACTAGAGAGAAAGGGAGAGGAGTTCTTAGGAGGGTTTTCAAAATGAAATGGCCAAGTCTTCCAAGACTTGGCCCTAAATAGGACCCTTTTCTGGTCAAAAGGATGGGAGGGACACTTGTCACCCTCCCATAGGCTTTTATCAAAATATCCCTGTTTTTCGCCGCTTTCGCGAGAAAAATCCGCGCTTGGCGCGGCCGCGCCATGGCGCTCCACTTCGTAGAATAATTACTGCGTTCGGCGCGCGCCTGCGCGTCCGGCGTACTGCAACCTCGTGAACCCGATACATGCGGCGCGCTCCGTGCCGCGGCGCGCGACCCGAATGAAACTACTGCTGCATTTGCCTGCGAACGAACTTGTAACTTCCATAACTTTCGACCTCGATGTCCTATCGACGAGCGGTTCGTTGCGTTGGGAACTAGATTTAACGGACTACACACTAGGCTTTTTAAACACCTATCAATTCTTAACAACTGGGGTGCAACACTCCAAGGTAGACTCAAAATCCGTCCAACACATGTTTGTCAACTTCTCTTTCAACTTTCAAATCTTATATTCCTTGGTATGTTCTTATCTTATCTTCTTGAATTTACGGGGTGTAACATATTTGTTCAAATCTTAGAGGTCTGTATTCATCTATGGGTTGGACTGGCTAGAGTTGTTTTTTTACATTGTTAAACAGTGTAGACCCTTTCGGGTAATTTTTATGATTATGGCAGCCTTATCGGCTTGGCCTTAGTTTAAAAAAAAAAGTGTGTTATTTATCTTCCGCAGTTTATTATGTTGTATGATTAGAAGGGTGCCCAGGTGGGGCACTAGTCGCTGTCCGGGGTTGGGTCGTGACAAAAGTCTTGTGAATAATGAACCAAAATTGCAAAAAAATTGTGTCGGATTTTTCTTGAACCCGAGAGCTCCTAATGAAGAACAAGGTTTCTCTAATTTTTCTAAGTGTTGAAGACTAAGTCTTACACTAGTGTTGTATATATAACACAATGGAGGGCTTAGATAATAACATTTGTGTGTCTAGGATGAAGGATACTTAATATCTACACAAGTGGGCAAGTTGACTAAGTCAATTATCTCAAACTTGAAGACTTGATCATCTACATTTGTCAATGACCATAATACCCTTTCCCAATTCGTGCAAGACCATGTGGGGGTGACACGTTTCGCCCTTCCATTCGTCCATAAAATTACGTAACCCTCGTGGGCCCCACAAAACGTAAAATTTCTCGGGTGGGCCCCACGTGACCAAATCCGTAAATATAAATTTTCATAATGATAATACATTCCATATTCCTCAAATAATACATTTTGAGAATCCAATTCTCATCAACGATCATTTTTCCTTTCCGACGTTCGGAAGATTTTTCTTCGGAAAAACAATTCTTCCTTTCGTACCAATCTTTCAAGTCTTGCGTTCTCGCGTCTATTCTCTTAAACATGTCCTGGAATTACGGGGTGTAACATTCTTCCCCCCTTAGAAACATTCGTCCCCGAATGTTCTTAGTCGGTCGCCAAGCTATACAAACTCCGGCATAGTCTATTTACTATGCATATCCATCAATACTGCACAAGACCAACGATGCCACACATGGCCACCATATAACATACGTAAACATAACAATGGGCCTTTCATACGCGGTCCCTTCTCACAAAACTCGAAGGTTACAGTCTTATCAAAAACGGGATCCTTAGAGGTTCCTTTCTTTTTCCCGCATAAAGGGATGGTCCTGTCGTATTCTAAGTCATGGGACTAACACTATCTGAATCCTTCAGTCGGACTCCCACGCAGCTAACTGATTTGTTCCCTCGTTTTACTTCCCTTCTCTGTCTCACTTAGTCATAATGCTAGTTGGGACATGAACCTATAACCTCCCTAGCTTAGTTTACCAACCGGTGTAAACTCTAATACTAGTAGCACCTCAATCACGAGCATCTATGGACAGTGTTACTGAACCTAAGGCGCGTGTATCATCACAATTAACCTCCACTCATGGCCTAAAAAGGATTCTCTTTACCCACCTACATTACTCATAACCATAATCACTATAGTTCTTTTAACCCTTGTTCCTTCCTTTTCTTACTTGTCATACTTTCTCGTACTTCCAAACTTATTTAGTACACGTAAAAAATCTCAAATATTGTTTCTGTTCTCCAATCCTTGGAGTTACTATGTTATACCCCGTAGTTGCAGGGTATGTATGTGAGGACGTACGTACGAGAGTACGGCAGAAAATTTTGAAAAGAAAGAAAGATGTGAGTTTTCGACGGAAAAGTTTCCGGTTATTTGTGAAGAAAAAGGTTCGTTAATGGGAATTGGATTCCCAGATTTGGTATTTGGACTTCATAGATTATATTAGAATTTTGAGATTTTATTTTCGGAAATGGTCACGTGGGGCCCACGGGAGAAATTCTGATTTTGTGGCCAGCTTTGTTTTTGAGTTTCGGTATTTTGGATATTTTGGAAGACGAAATATTCTGGCGAATCGGGGCGACACGTGTCACCCCGTGTGGCACCCTGGCGAAATAACATTTGTGCACAACACGGTTAAGTCGTTTTTGACGAAGCGTTTTTGCGTAACTTGCGAAGGAAAATTCGGCTATGTCGTTTTGTATTTTGCGGATTTTTAGAGGCGAAACCTTTTGGACCAACGGGAGGGTGACCTTGTCACCTCGTTGTGATTTGGAGGGCGGTCGAGTGGGTTGGCACTTGGCCGATTGGCCCTGAAGTGTGCCTTGTTTGGTGCATTGTTTTGTGGAGTGTTTTGTGGAGTAGGGTTTAGGGTGCACTTGGCTTAATCTTGCCACTTACTTGCTTTACACTTGGAAGGATCTTGGCCCTTGGTTGGCCTTTGGTTTGCTATAAATACCCCCTTTATGTTGATGAACTCTTCGTCCACAAATGAAACCTTCCAAGCCTAAAAATCCTCCCTCCTACAGTGTTGAGTTCGTCCAACTCATCCCCCCCTCTTTTGAGAGTCTTGGCCGAGGGCCTCCTCCCTCCCCCTTTGTGGTGTCTTGGCCGTGGGTACCCACTACTAGTTGTTTCGTATAATACCCTTGTTGTGGTATAGAAATACTCCTAGTATTGTTATAATGCCCAAAATACCTTAGCCTTGTACCTTGTAGTATTCCAAAGATACCTCTTTCGTAGAGTCAGGAAATACTACCTTTTGTCCTTTTAGTCTCAAACCGAAACCACTAAGGAAATCTTCGTAGTTGGTTGAAGTATTTGAGTAGAAGTTAGTTAGAACTTCTAAGGGTTGTTTGGAGTGGTTTGGGCGCACGAGTGGAGCTAAACCTTGCTCAGGATCGACATTATAACTTGGATAATTTTGGGCTTATCGAGGTAATTATCTTGTCCCTCTATTGTAATTGGAAATTACATGTTTGTTAGCATATATAGTTGAAGTATACTATATATAGAACTACTTAGTATTCGTGATGTCTTTTGACTTAAGCTGAAGAATAAAGAAGCGAATCGTATTTACATAGGGTGTATTGCGGTAGACTTGTGTAGAATTGTACACGTCAGGTTAGGCGTGTAAACCCCCTGGTTGGCTTGGTGGCCAGGCCTCGATAGAGGAGGAGATTCTGTTGTTGCGGGAGAGTCTGCGAATTTTCTTTAGAAAGATAGAAAACTTGTGTTTTGGGGTTAATAGGCGTTTGTGACCTTTATAGGTGAAAGTACTAAGAGTAGCGTATTCTACTCGAGGAGTGGAAAGGGCTAGCAAGGTTGTAGTACTTGGAGCATTTTGCTTATTGTCGATAAATCGTCGCGAGGTATGTGAACCTCTTCCTATCTTTTCTAGCATGATTGTTGTGAACTATGTAGTACGGTAGGCGTACATGTGCTAAGTGATTTGGTTGATTTAAAACATAGGGTGTTATAATAGCTTTATGGGAAGTTAGTTATAACGACCTTATGTAAGTGAAAATGGTTTACTGATGTTAGAAGTTAAGAGACTTGATCTTATAAGATAAGAGACTTAACTTATTTGTTTTAATGTGGATGTTTGTGTGAAACCTCATTCGTGAGTAATGAGTACTTGGTTTTAAAGGGATAATGTTTCTTGATTTGGGAATCGGAATGTGTATCGACAGACCAGCTGCGAGCGTTAATAAAGGAAAATGTATTGAATAATGATGTGTTGTATTAAAACCAGTAGAAACCTCCATCCGCAGAAGCTAAGATAAGACAAAATGATATTACATTTTCTAGATCATGGTCTTTGTAATAAGATCGTTATAAACAGAATAAACTACTCACATATATGACATAGGTTACTCAATTGTTCTAAAGGAATCAAGTGATTAAGTTTGGGAACTATGAAACCATTTGAAAATGAGAAGCTTGAGTAATTGAAACTAGGCAAACTGGAACTTAGGAAAAGAATGTCGTTACTTGATTTTGAAAAGAATGTGGGTTGGTCATTCTAATACTACGGTATCGGGTGACTTTTATAACGGTAATGGATCTCTTTTAAAAAGAACTTAACGTATGTAGTACTTTGGGGTTAAAGACCCGGACTTTGGCATAAAATGAAAGTACTTTGAGTTGTGTGAAACTTGCCTATGCTTGTTGTTGTGAAACTTGCCTATCTTTGTTGTTGTGAAACTTGCCTATGCTTGTGATGATAGCCTTTATTGTACAAGCGTTGTGTTTTACGTATTCTACCGTCTCGATAGAGGTCGGTTGGTAGTTGAGAACTTACTTGGATGTCTGCGGTGGCGGAGAAATTCCACAGTGCGTTCTGTTGATAGTATTATTGTTGTTAATCGCTTTGGACATACCGACACGATCGTGGCGCGGGTATGCTTCCATTTGGTTAAGGTCTTGTGGTTGTCGCTTTGGATATCTCGACACGATCGTAGCGCGCGGGTATGTTTCCATTTCGATTATCGCGCGTGATTTCCTTTTGGACATCGACACGATCGTGGCGCCGCGGGTATCGTCCATTTGGAAAGTTGTCTTATTGTTTCCCTTTGGACATCACGACACGATCGTGGCGCGGGTATGCTTCCGTTTGGATTCTTTGTCTTATTGTTGCATCATGGACATGTCTACACCGTCACGATGTTAGAGGCATGCGGCCATGTCACGAACTGATTGATGTTGTGGGCGTGAGACCCATAGTTATATTGGAGTGATAGTGTTTTATGTTGTGAGCTGTAGTTTGGTTTATCATGTCTCTGCTTTATATAGACTAGTATGATTTCATTCTGATATTATGCAGTTTCACATACTTGGTACTGTTATCTTGACCTCGCCCGAAGTGCGTTACATCTGCGAGGTAAGTACATCGATGCGTGGATCTCGCTCTTAGGATCTCGATTCGGCGTTTGGAAGCTCCGTTTCTCGGAGGCTTATCTTTTGGTATGTGTTCCACTGAGTTGTAGGTCTTGTACATTCGGGGTATGGCGAAGCCTGTCCGTCATAGTCGTTGTAAATCTTAAGTGCATAGATTTGTTGTGGCGGGGTTGTAAAAGGATTAAGCATTCGGGTTTTATGTATATCTTGAAGGCAAGCTGTTTTGGTTGCTTTGTTTATTTATTATATCTCTTGTTTCATGATTCATGTTTTATTTTCATTTGGTTTTCTCGATGTTGTATCACTAGGGTGCAGGGTAAGGCACGATGTGGGCAGGTTGGGCGTTACAAAAGTGGTATCGAGCGGTTAATCCTCGGAAAGTGTCTGAACCGTGTCTAGTAGAGTCTTGATTATCGGTGTGTTGTGCGCCACATCTATAATGTCGAGGCTATAGGACATTTAAGATTGGTTTCCATTCTTCTCATTACGAGATCGTGCCTTAGAGGCGTGTTGTAAGTTGGACCCTACAGCGTATCTCGTTTTTACGATTATGCCTCGCGCGAGCAACGAGCGAAGGGCAAAGCGGCCGAGGAGGCGCTAGTGAGATCTGAGAGGAGTTCGGCGCGAGCGGTCGATCACGAGCAGTGCTTGGGCGAGTTTTGTAGCGCCGCCCGGCCCAGAGAGTTAGAGCGCGGCAATGCTGCGAGACCGCGATACTGAGCCTCGGTCGCGATGCAGGCGAGAGGAGATGGGTTACAAGGAGATGGCCCGATTCTTGGCGGTCGTGGCGAATATGAGATAAATTTGGATCTGGCGATTCGATTCGATAGCACGATGGTTCACCGGCGAGATAGTTTGAGGCTACGGGACTTTACGAGTTGTAGCCGCGAGTTTTATGGGTCGAGGCACGAGGATGATCGCGAGTTCATCGGCGATTATAGCGGATAAATGCGGGTGATCGAGGCTTGAAACAGTGCGTGACCTTTGGTTCGCGTCGGTGCGTGATCCGTGATCGATTGGTTTGATTCATGGGAGCTTTCGGGAGAGCATGCACCTCGGTGAGAATGGGATAAGTTTTGGGGCTTTCCTCACGCCTTCTTGCCTCGCGGATGAGGAGAACGCGGTAAACGATTTTTATTCTTGAGGCAGAGAGAGCGCCTGTCGGAGTACAATGTCGAGTTCGATTCTTTGGCTCGATATGTCCTGCGCTAGTTGCGGATATGGAGGATAGGGTGCGTCGCTACGTCAGGGCTAGATGATTATATGGTGAGTCTTGTGCGGGTGTTTCTCTTGTAGGGCATGGACATTGCCCGCATGCGAGCTCATGCGCTAGGATGTGAGGCACGGAGGGTCAGCGGAATGACACTGGATCGCCAGAAGAGGCCGGGGCGGGGTCCTTTGGTGGCTTCGAGCGGACCGCCTCGGCCGAGCTAGTTATATACCCCACGGTGCAGTGGTCCTCCGCCGTCTTGAGGCGGTCGGGGCTCGAGGTTCAGATTTTGGCGAGCGGGGTGTTAACGGTGAAGCCACCACCTCGTTGTGACCATTGTGGTAGACTCCATTTTGGAGAGTGTCGTGCTAGATTGGGAGTTTGTTTTGCATGCGGCCAGCGGGGCCATTTGCGGTGTCCGAGCCAAGGGTAGCGCGGATGTTCTGACTTCGACGCCCGGGATCTGTGGTGGTTTATCACGCCTACTGACTATGCGCCTGCAGGTGGGCCTATGATTAGAGTGGAGCGGTAGCTTCAGGTATATCCTTAAACCTCTAGAGTTTTGGTATGCTTGTTATGATGATCTCATTATTGTGTGCTATGTACGGATAGCATTGTGATATGTGTGAGTTAGAATGCATGGTTAGTTGGAAGGATACGTATGGAGGCATGGTAAGTGTGAACCTTAGACTATTTCACGAGTGAGACCTTAGAGGTAAGGTCGTCTTGAGTAAAAGATTCGTTTTATGTTTGACCTTTATAAGGGTGAGTAGTATACGTGGGATTTATTTGTGTGATAAGTCCATGGGTAGTGTGAGATGGAAGTGGTAGCTTTCATGATGTGAATTAGTAAGATTGTTAGGATCGAGAACAAGAGTTTAGCGTGATTGGGGTCGGGTTGAGGACCATTTGCGGGTCAACCCGTAACCCGGTTTGGGGTGTGGGCAGTTCTGGGTGGTCCCGCCAGGTGGTAGGGTCACGAGGATGCTAGGCCCAAGTTTGTATGATCATCGTATGAGTTCGTGGACGCGTTCGTCCAGAAGCGGTTCGTAAAGGCGGGAATGGCCTTAAAGAAGTTTGAGGTTAGTAAGATGACCAAGTTTGAGGTAGTGACTCGGAGATTTTGAGCGCAGTAATGACTGAAGTATGGTGCGTAATGGGAGAGTTCAAGCGTTCGAGAAGGGCACGACGAGTAAGGAAAGAAGAGGGCGTATGTTATTTCGTGGCAGTGGCATTGGCAACTTGTTAGAGGAACTTTATCGTTATTCGACTTGAGAAGGAACATTGGGACGAATGTTTCTAAGAGGGATAATGTTATACCAGTAATTGCAGGGTATGTATGTGAGGGCGTGCGTGCGAGTGCGTGAGAAAATTTTGAAAAGAAAGAAAGATGTGAGTTTTCGACGGAAAAGTTTAGGTTATTTGTAAAGAAAAGGTTCGTTAATGGGAATTGGATTCCCAGTTTGGTATTTGGACTTCATAGATTATATTAGAATTTTGAGATTTTATTTTGGAAATGGTCACGTGGGGCCACGGGAGAAATTCTGTTTTGTGGGCAGCTTTGTTTTGAGTTTCAGGTATTTTGGATATTTTGAAGACGAAATATTAAGCGAATCGGGGCGACACGTGTCACCCGTGTGGCACCCTTGGCGAAATAACATTTGTGCCTGACACGGTTAGAGTCGTTTTTAAATGGCGTTTTGCGTAACTTGCGAAGGAAAATTCGGCTATGTCGTTTTGTATTTTGCGGATTTTTAGAAGGCGAAACCTTTTGGACAACGGGAGGGTGACCTTGTCACCTCGTTGTGATTTGGAGGGCGGTCGAGGTGGGTTGGCATGGCCGGTGGCCTGAAGTGTGCCTTGTTTGGTGCATTGTTTTGTGGATTGTTTTGTGGAGTAGGGTTTAGGGTGCACTTGGCTTAATCGTGCCCTTACACTTGCTTTACACTTGGAAGGATCTTGGCCCTTGGTTGGCCTTTGGTTTTGCTATAAATACCCTTATGTTGATGAACTCTTCGTCCACAAATGAAACCTTCAAGCCTAAAAATCCCTCCCTCTACAGTGTTGAGTTCGTCCAACTCATCCCCCTCTTTTGAGAGTCTTGGCCGAGGGCCTCCTCACTCCCTTTGTGGTGTCTTGGCAGTAGGGTACCACTGCTAGTTGTTTTAGTATAATACCCTTGTTGTGGTATAGAAATACTCCTAGTATTGTTATAATGCCCAAAATACCTTAGCATTGTACCTTGTAGTATTCCAAAGATACCTCTTTCGTAGAGTCAGGAAATACTACCTTTTGTCCTTTAGTCTCAAAGAAACCACAGAAATCTTCATAGTTGGTTGAAGTATTTGAGTAGAAGTTAGTTAGAACTTCAGGGTTGTTTGGAGTGGTTTGGGCGCGGGTGGAGCTAAACCTTGCTCGGGATCGACATTATAACTTGGATAATTTTGGGCTTATCGAGGTAATTATCTTGTCCTCTATTGTAATTGGAAATTACATGTTTGTTAGCGTATATAGTTGAAGTATACTATATATAGAACTACTTAGTATTGATGTCTTTTGACTTAAGCTGAAGAATAAGAAGCCCAATTGTATTTACATGGGGTGTATGTGCGATGAGACTTGTGTAGAATTGTACACGTCAGGTTAGGCGTGTAAACCCCCACTGGTTGGCTTGGTGGCCGGCCTCGATAGAGGAGGAGATTTCTGTTGCGGGGGAGAGTCTGCGAATTTTCTTTAGAAAGATAGAAAACTTGTGTTTTGGGGTTAATGAGCGTTTGTGACCTTTATAGGTGAAAGTACTAAGAGTAGCGTATTACTCGAGAGTGGAAAGGGCTAGCAAGGTTGTAGTACTTGGAGCATTTTGCTTATTGTCGATAAATCGTCGCGAGGTATGTGAACCTCTTCTATCTTTTCTAGCATGATTGTTGTGAACTATGTAGTGCGGTGAGCGTACATGTGCTAAGTGATTTGGTTGATTTAAAACATAGGGTGTTATAATAGCTTTATGGGAAGTTAGTTATAACGACCTTATGTAAATGAAAATGGTTTCTTGATGTTAGAAGTTAAGAGACTTGATCTTATAAGATAAGAGACTTAACTTATTTGTTTTAATGTGGATGTTTGTGTGAAACCTCATTCGTGAGTAATGAGTACTTGGTTTTTAAAGGGATAATGTTTCTTGATTTGGGAATCGGAATGTGTATCGACAGGACCCTGCGGCGTTAATAAAGGAAAATGTATTGAATAATGATGTGTTGTATTAAAACCGGTAGAAACTTCCATCTGCATAGAAGCTAAGATAAGACAAAATGATATTACATTTTCTAGATCATGCATGCTTTGTAATAAGATCGTTATAAACAAGAATAAACTACTCACATATATGACATATGTTACTCAATTGCTTAAATAGGAATCAGTGATTAAGTTTGGGAACTATGAAACCATTTGAAAATGAGAAGCTTGAGTAATTGAAACTAGGCAATCGGAACTTAGGAAAGAATGTTGTTACTTGATTTTGAAAAGAAGGTGGGTTGGTCATTCTAATACTACGGGTATCGGGTGACTTTTATAACATAATGGATCTCTTTATAAAGTCACCCGATACGTAGTATTAGAATGACCAACCAGCCTTTCAAAATCAAGTAACAACATTCTTTCTAAGTTCCAGCTTTGCTAGTTTCAATTACTCAAGCTTCTCATTTTCAAATGGTTTCATAGTTCCCAAACTTAATCACTGATTCCTTTTAAGCAATTGAGTAACATATGTCATATATGTAGTAGTTTATTCTTGTTTATAACGATCTTATTACGCGGCGACCATGATCTAGAAAATGTAATATCATTTTGTCTTATCTTGCTTATGCGATGGAGGTTTCTGCCGGTTTTAATACAACATCATTATTCAATACATTTTCCTTTAACGCTATTGCGATGTCTGTCGATACATCGATTCGAAATCGAAACATTATCCCTTTAAAAACCAAGTACTCATTACTGTGAATGAGGTTTCACAACATCCACATTAAAACAAATAAGTTAAGTCTCTTATCTTATAAGATCAAGTCTCTTAACTTCTAACATCGATAAACCATTTTCACTTACATAAGGTCGTTATAACTAACTTCGTAAAGCTATTATAACACCCTATGTTTTAAATCAACCAAATCACTTAGCACATGCGTCTACCGCTACATAGTTCACAACAATCATGCTAGAAAAGATAGGAAGAGGTTCATACCGCGACGATTTATCGACAATAAGCAAAATGCTCATACTACAACTGCTAGCCCTTTCCACTCCTCGGTAGAATACTCTTAGTACTTTCACCTATAACCGTCACAATCGTCTATTACCCCCCACACACAAGTTTTCTATCTTTCAAAGAAAACCGGCGACTCTCCCCAACAAGGCGTGAAATCTCCTCTCTATCGAGGCAACTACCAACCAGGGTTTTACACGTCTACGGACGTGTACAATTCTACAAGTCTACTGCGATACCATGTAAATACAGTTGATTGCTTTATTCTTCGTGCTTAAGTCAAAAGATGCCGAATACTAAGTAGTTCTATATATAGTATACTTCAACTATATATGCTAACAAACATGTAATTTCCAATTACAATAGAGGACAAGATAATTACCTCGATAAGCCCAAAATTATCCAAGTTATAATGTCGATCTGAGCAAGGTTTAGCTCATTCCGCTCAGCTGGCTCAAACCCCTTAGAAGTTCTAACTAACTTCTACTCAAATACTTCAACCAACTATGAAGATTTCCTTAGGTTTCTTTGAGACTAAAAGGACAAAAGGTAGTATTTCCGGACTCGTGAAAGAGGTATCTTTGGAATACTACAAGGTACAGGCTAAGGTATTTGGGCATTATAACAATACTGAGGTATTTCTATACCACAACAAGGTATTATCTAAACAACTAGGCGAGGGTACCCACTGCCAAGCCTCACAAAGGGGGCCTCTCGACAGCTCCGAGGGGAGGGCTTTGGACGATTTCAACTCATGAGGAGAGATTTCAAGACTTGGAAAATGATTTTGGATGAAGAAAGTTCATCAACTAAGGGGTATTTATAGCAAACCAAGGCCAACCAATGGCCAGATCTAGCCAAGTGCAAGGCAAGTGTAAGGCCAAGATCAAGCCAAGTGCACCCTAGCCCCTACTCCTAAAACCCTCACAAATATCTACACAAATATCTAGCACCACGCCGATTCGGCCAGTGCGCCCACTTGTCTCCGTTGTGAGGGTGACACATGTCACCCTCGTTGGTCCAAAATGTTTCGTCTCTCGGAAAAATCCGCAAAAATACAAAACGACATAGCGGAATTTTCCGCTCGCAGTTACGAAACGTTTGTCGAAAAACGACTGGCCGTGTTGTGCACAAATGTTATTTCGGCCAAGTGCCACATGGGGTGACACGTGTCGCCCCGGTCGCCAGATATTTAGTCTTCCGAAAATATCCAAAATCGGAAAACTCAAAAACAAGCGGGCCCACAAAACTGTAGAATTTCTCGTGGGCCCCACGTGACCATTTCCAAAATAAAATCTCAAAATTCTAATATAATCTATGAAGTCCAAATACCAAATCGGAATCAATTCCGTTAACGAACCTTTTTCTTCACAAATAACGGAAACTTTTAAAGTGAAAACTCACATCTTTCTTTCTTTCAATCTTTCTGCAGTATTCTAATGCACGCCCTCGCATACATACTGGAAATACGGTATAACATTCTCCTCCTTAGAAACATTCGTCCCGAATGTTCCTTCACAAGACGGATATCGATGAAGCTCTTCTAACAAATTGCCAACGCCACAGCTTGGTCACGAAATAACACACGTTATCTTCCTTCCTTACTCGTCGTGCCCTTCTCGAACGCTTGAACTCTCCCATTACGTACCATACTTCAGTCATTACTTAGTTCGAAAATCTGCGGAGTCACTACCTCAAACTTGGTCATCTTACTAACCTCAAACTTCCTAAGGCCATTCCGGCCTTTACGACGCTTCTGGTCGAACGCGTCCACGAACTCATACGATGATCATACAAACTTGGGCCTAGCACCCTCGTGACCCTACCACCTGGCGGGACCACCCAGAACTGACCCCACCCCAAACCGGGTTACGGGTTGACCCGCAAATGGTCCTCAACCCGACCCCAATCGTAAACTCTTGTTCCCCGATCCGGAACAATCTTACTAATTCACATCATGAAAGCTACCACTTCCATCTCACACTACCCATGGACTTATCACACAAATAAATCCCACGTATACTACTCACCCTTATAAAGGTCAAACATAAAACGAATCTTTTACTCAAGACGACCACTCAGGTCTCGATCGTGAAATAGTCTAAGGTTCACACTTACCATGCCTCCATACGTATCCTTCCAACTAACCATGCATTCTAACTCACACATATCACAATGCTATCCGTACATAGCACACAATAATGAGATCATCATAACAAGCATACCAAAACTCTAGAGGGTTAAGGATATACCTGAAGCTACCGCACTCTAATCATAGGCACTGCCTGCGTAGTATGTAAGGTGATAAACCGCCACAGATCTGAAGGTGAGTCGTAACATCCGCGCTACCCTTGGTGGACGATTCCTGCAAAATGGCCTGTGCATGCAAAACAAACTCCCAATCTAGCGACACTCTCCAAAATGAGTCTACCGATGGTCACAACGGTAGGGGTGGCTTGGTGGTTAACACCCGCTCTGCCAAAATCTGAACCCTTGGAGCCACGACTGCTCACGAAGGCGGTGGAGGACCACTGCATGCCGGTGGGGTATATAACTAGCTTTCTTTGGGCGGTCGCCTCGAAAGCCACCAAAGGACCTGCGTCTGGCCTCTGGCGATCCAGTCATTAGTCGACCTCCGTGCCTCACATCCTAGTGCGTGAGCTGCATGCGGGCAATGTCGTGCGGTGAAGAGAAACACCCGCACAAGACTCAACCATATAATCATCTAGCGGTGACGTGGCGATGCACTATCCTCCATATCTGCAACTAGCGAGGACATATCGAGCCAAAGAATCGAACTCGACATTGTACTCACGCGGTGCGCCTCTGTCTCATTAACAAAAATCTACCGCGTGCCCCTCATCTGCGGAGGCAAGTGCGTGAAAGCCCGAAAACTCATCCCATCGCTTTGGAGTGCATGCTCTCCGAAAGCTCCGTGAATCAAACCAATCGGCTGCGGTATCACGCGGCCGATGCACCAAAGGTCACGACTCGGTTTAGCCTTGATCACCGCGTGATCGGAATGCTGCGGATGAACTCTGCGGATCATCCTCGTGCCTCGACCCATAAAACTGCGGGCTAACTCGAAAGTCCCGTAGCCTCAAACTATTCGCTCGGGGTGAACGGCGGTGCTCTTTGGGCTGAGCTGCGTCGACTATCCTCATATCGGCCACGACCACGGCAGCAAGCGCCATCTCCTTGTAACCCATCTCCTGCCCGGTGTGGGAGGCTCGTGCTGCGGTCTCGGCGACGTTCTGCGGCTCTAACCTCTGGCTGGCGGCGTCCTGGCTTCGCCGTCGGAAGCACTGTCTTGTGAACTGCGCCTCGAACTCCTGTATCTCACTAGCAGCTCCCTTGCCCGCCTCGGGCTCTGGTTGCACTGCGCGGAGGCATAAGCGGTAAGCGAGATCGTCGGAGGGTCCACTTACAACACGGCTCTAAGTCACGATCTCGGAATGAGAAGAATGGAAACTAATCCTAAATGTCCTGCGACCTCCGATTATAGATGTGGTGCACAACATTGATAATCAAGACTCTACTAGAACGGTGCGTAGACACTTTCCGAGGATTAATCGCTTCGATACCACTTTTGTAACGACTGTTCGGGGCAGTTCGTGCCTTACCAGGCACCCTAGTGATACAAACATCGAGAGAAAATCAGCGGAACACAAACAAAGTCATTTAACAAGAGATAAATGAATAAGCAGGCCAACCAGCGATTTGCCTTGGTATATACATAAAACACGAGCAGTTTAATCCTTTTACAACCCCGCCACAACGGTACTACAGACCTCAAGATATACGACTATGGCGGACAGGGCCGCCATACCAGAATGTACAAGAACCTGACTCGAACACTGCCAAAAGATAAGCCTCAGGAAAGCGGAGCTTCAAATGTTGGCGTGATCCTATGGCGAGGAACCACGGCCGATGTACCTCTACTGCGGCATGAACGGCCCGAAGGAGGTCGATAACAGTACCAAGTATGTGGGCATGCAATCTTGTAAATGAAATCATACTAGTCTATATAAAGCGAGACATGTATGATAACAAACTACGATTACAACATAAAGCGATCATCACTCCATATAACTATGGGTCTCACGCCCACAACATCAATCGAGTTCGCATTATGGCGCGTGCCGGAATCTGCATCGGTGTAGACATGTCCATGATGCAACAATAAGACAATCCAAATGGAAGCATACGTGCGCTACGCATCGTGTCGATGTCGAAAGGAAAAATAAGACAACATTCCAAATGGACGATACCCGATGCGCTACGCGTCGTGTCGGTATGTCGAAAGGAAAAATAAGACAACATTCCAAATGGACGCATACCCGTGCGCTACGCATCGTGTCAGTATGTCCAAAGGGAAATCCTGGCGATAATCAAAATGAAACATACGTGCGCCACGCGTCGTGTCGATATATCCAAAGCGATTAACCACAAGACCTTAACCAAAATGGAAGCATACGTGCGCTACGCATCGTGTCGGTATGTCCAAAGCGATTAACAACAATAATACTATCGCGAACGTGCGTGGAATTTCTCGTCGGCTGCGCGCGTCCAAGTAAGTTCTCAACTATCAACGACCTATCGAGACGCGGTAACGAAAACACAGCGATTGTACAATAAAGGCTATCATCACAAGCATAGGCAAGTTTCACAACAACAAGCATAGGCAAGTTTCACACAACTCAAAGTACTTTCATTTTATGCCAAAGTCGGGTTTTAACCCCAAAGTACTACATCGTTAAGTTCTTTTAAAGAGATCCATTACTTTTATAAAAGTCACGATACAGTAGTATTAGAATGACCAACCCACCTTCCTTTTCAAAATCAAGTAACAACATTCTTTTCCTAAGTTCCGGTTTGCCTAGTTTGATTACTCAAGCTTCTCATTTTCAAATGGTTTCATAGTTCCCAAACTTAATCACTTGATTCCTTTTTAGAGCAATTGAGTAACATATGTCATATATGTAGTAGTTTATTCTTGTTTATAACGATCTTATTACAATGACCATGATCTAGAAAATGTAATATCATTTTGTCTTATCTTAGCTTCTATGCGGATGGAGGTTTCTACTGGTTTTAATACACATCATTATTCAATACATTTTCCTTTATTAACGCTGCGGTGGTGCTGTCGATACACATTCGATTCGAAATCAAGAAACATTATCCTTTAAAAACCAAGTACTCATTACTCACGAATGAGGTTTCACACAAACATCCACATTAAAACAAATAAGTTAAGTCTCTTATCTTATAAGATCAAGTCTCTTAACTTCTAACATCAAGAAACCATTTTCACTTACATAAGGTCGTTATAACTAACTTCCCGTAAAGCTATTATAACACCCATGTTTTAAATCAACAAATCACTTAGCACGTATGCGTCACCGTACTACATAGTTCACAACAATCATGCTAGAAAAGATAGGAAGAGGTTCACATACCTCGCGACGATTTATCGACAATAAGCAAAATGCTCCAAGTACTACAACGCACTAGCCACTTTCCACTCCCGAGTAGAATACGCTACTCTTAGTACTTTCACCTATAAAGGTCACAAACGTCTATTAACCCCAAAACACAAGTTTTCTATCTTTCTAAAGAAAATTCGGCAAGACTCCCCCCACATCAGCGTAAATCTCCTCTCTATCGAGGCCTACCAAGCCAACCAGGGGTTTACACGTCTACCGGGACGTGTACAATTCTACACAAGTCTTTGCAATCTGATCCCATGTAAATCTGATTGATTCGATTCTTTATTCTTGGGCTTAAGTCAAAAGACATTGCGAATACTAAGTAGTTCTATATATAGTATACTTGACTATATATGCTAACAAACATGTAATTTCCAATTACAATAGAGGACAAGATAATTACCTCGATAAGCCCAAAATTATCCAAGTTATAATGTCGATCACGAGCAAGGTTTAGCTCCACTCAGTGCGCTCAAACCACTCCAAACAACCCTTAGAAGTTCTAACCAACCTACTCAAATACTTCAACCAACTATGAAGATTTCCTTGGGTTTGGTTTGAGACTAAAAAGGACAAAAGGTAGTATTTAGGACTCTACGTAAAGAGGTATCTTTGGAATACTACAAGGTACAAGGCTAAGGTATTTTGGGCATTATAACATACTAGGGAGTATTTCTATACCACAACAAGGGTATTATCTGAAAACAACTAGGCTGGGGTACCCACGGCCAAGCCTCGCTCAAAGGGGGCCTCGGCCAAAGCTCCTGAGGGGAGGGCTTTGGACGATTTCAACTCACAAAGGGGAGAGATTTCAAGACTTGGAAAATGATTTTGGATGAAGAAAGTTCATCAACTAAGGGGTATTTATAGCAAACCCAGGCCAACCAATGGCGAGATCTAGCCAAGTGCAAGGCAAGTGTAAGGCCAAGATCAAGCCAAGTGCACCTAGCCCTACTCGCCCAAACCCTACAAATATCTACACAAATATCTGGCACCAAGCCCGCCAGTTCGGCCAAGTGCGCCCACTGTCTCCGTTGTGAGGTGACACATGTCACCCTCCCGTTGGTCCAAAATGTTTCGTCTCTCGGAAAAATCCGCAAAAATACAAAACGACATAGCCGGAATTTTCCGCCCGCAAGTTCTGTAAGCGTTTAGTCAAAAACGACTCTAAGGTGTTGTGCACAAATGTTATTTCGGCGAGGTGCCACATGGGGTGACACGTGTCGCCCCAGGTCGCCTGAATATTTCGTCTTAGAAAATATCCAAAATCTGGAAAACTCAAAAACAAAGCGGGCCCAAAACCATAAATTTCTCAGTGGGCCCACGTGACCATTTCAGAAAATAAAATCTCAAAATTCTAATATAATCTATGAAGTCCAAATACCAAATCTGGGAATCCAATTCCCATTAACGAACCTTTTTCTTCACAAATAACCGGAAACTTTTCCGTCGAAAACTCACATCTTTCTTTCTTTCCAATCTTTCTGCCGTATTCTCGTACGTACGTCCTCGCATACATACTCTGGAAATACGGGGTATAACATTAACGTATGTAGTACTTTGGGGTTAAAAACCCGGACTTTGGCATAAAATGAAAGTACTTTGAGTTGTGTGAAACTTGCCTATGCTTGTTGTTGTGAAACTTGCCTATGCTTGTTGTTGTGAAACTTGCCTATGCTTGTGATGATAGCCTTTATTGTACAAGCGTTGTGTTTCTGTGTTACCGCGTCTCTCGATAGAAGGTCGGTTGACTGGTTGAGAACTTACTTGGATGTCTTGGCGGATGGCGGAGAAATTCCGCAGATGCGTTCGCTTGATAGTATTATTGTTGTTAATCGCTTTGGACATCCGACACGATGCGTAGCGCGGGTATGCTTCCATTTTGGTTAAGGTCTTGTGGTTAATCGCTTTGGATATCTCGACACGATCGTAGCGCGCGGGTATGTTTCATTCGATTATCGCCTTGTGATTTCCTTTTGGACATCTCGACACGATCGTAGCGCATGCGGGTATCGTCCATTTGGAAAGTTGTCTTATTGTTTCCTTTGGACATCACGACACGATCGTAGCGCGCGGGTATGCTTCCATTTGGATTGTTGTCTTATTGTTGCATCATGGACATGTCTACACCGTCACGATTCAGGCGTGAGGCCATAATGCGAACTGATTGATGTTGTGGGCGTGAGACCCATAGTTATATTGGAGTGATGATTTTATGTTGTGAGCGTAGTTTGGTTATCATACATGTCTCTGCTTTATATAGACTAGTATGATTTCATTCTGATATTATGCATTTCACATACTTGGTACTGTTATCTTGACCTCCTTGAGGCTGCGTTCATCTGCGGTAGAGGTACATCGATCGTGGATCCTCGCTCTTAGGATCTCGATTCAGCGTTTTGGGAAGCTCCGTTTCTCAGGAGGCTTATCTTTTGGTATGTGTTCCACGAGTTGTAGGTGCTTGTACATTCGTGGGTATGGCGGGGCCTGTCCGTCATAGTCGTTGTAAATCTTAGAGTCTCAGAGAATTGTGGCGGGGTTGTAAAAGGATTAAACTGTTCGGGTTTTATGTATATACTGAAGGCAACTGTTTTGGTTGGCCTGTTTATTTATTATATCTCTTGTTTCATGATTCATGTTTTATTTTCCGCTGGTTTTCTCTGATGTTGTATCACTAGGGTGCCCGGGGTAAGGCACCAGTAACGGGCCCGGGTTCGGGGCGTTACATACTATCCAAACTTGGCCATTATGCTACTTGTATTCCTGTTAAGGCCCTCACGGCCTGGTTCCGGTGGAACGCGTCCACGAACTCGTACAACGATTAACTAGACTTGGGCCTTGCATCCTCGTGACCCTATCACATAGCGGGACCATTTCCAACTGACATCACCCTATTCCATACTACCGGCTTGTTACACCCCGTAAGTCCAGGGCACAAATAAGAGAATGTACGTAAGGAATCAAGACTTGAAAATTAGTACGAAAGGAAGAATTCTTTTTCCGACGAAAAATCTTCCGAACGTCGGAAAGGAAAAATGTTCGTTGATGAGAATTGGATTCTCAAAATGCATTATTTGAAGAGTATGGAACCTATTATCATTATGGAAATTTATTTTTACGGATTTGGTCACGTGGGGCCCACTCGAGAAATTTTACATTTTTTGAGGCCCACGAGGGTTACGGAATTTTATGGACGAATGGGAGGGAGACACGTGGAAGCCCCCACATGATCTTGGACGAAAATTAGCAAGGTTAGAATGGTCATTGACCATTGTAGATGAACAAGTCTTCAAAGCTTGATATTATTGACCAAGTCAACTTGTCCACTTGGCTAGACATTAATTGCTCTTCATCCTAACCTTACATTTGTTATAATCTAAGCCCTCCATTGTGTTATATATACACTACACTAGTGCAAGACAAGGTCTTCAACACTTAGAATTTTTCACAACATTCTTGTCCTTCATAGTTGCTCTCGGCTTTGTCAAGAAATCCACACAAAAATTTTTAGTTTGTGATCCATTATTCACAAGACTTTAACCCAAGGTCCCTAAGGGTATTGTAAGTATATCTCAATAGAAAGATTTCGGAAAAACGACGTTTTCACGTTAGTCGCAAGGCAAAAACCTAAGTCATTTTCACAAGTTTGGATTGGAAATGGAAGAGAATTTGGTTGTGAGCTTCTAAAGGCTTCAAATAGCGGATTGGAGCGTAAAGGAAATGAGCTAAGATTTTCTAAGGAGTGACTTTGAATCTTGGAAATTATAAGGGCTTGTAAAGGTAAAAATCTTGTCATTTTAGCTATTAAAGATTACTTATCATTGTAGTTATGGATATTAGCAAGCATGAGGTATTTAGTATGAAGTTTGATAAGTGTATTGTCTATTGGAACCCTTATCTGAAAACTAGCATGTTTAGCCTTAAGATTACAAGTCAATTTGATTATTAGTATAAGTCGTCACATGTTATATAAAGAAGGAAATTGTAGTTGTTGAAGTTGTCTATGACTATATAACATGTTAGACCTAAGAACTTGGATTGAAAAGGAATTGGAAAGGACTTGTGTTGTTGTATATGTTGGCCAAGAATGGCTTTGGATATTAAACTACTTCGTATGAATTGTGGGGAAGAATTTTTACACGTATTGTAAGGCGTGTAATCCCTTTGATTGGTTGTTGTATTGAGCCTTAAATGTGGCATGTTGGTTATTGATTATCGGGCCTTGAAAAAGGTGGAAAAGTATGTAGAAACAAAGGAGGTGCTGTCCAATTTTCCGTAGAATAAGAGACCGTATACTTAGTATTATTCTACGTTAGAAACTAGAAATTGATAGTCATGTTGTGACCATTATAGGTTGACAATTCTACGTTGCGGCGTATTCGACTTAGCTTGTGGATTAAGCCGAAAAGGTATGTGAACCATCTCCTCTTCTTCTAGCATGATTCCTTAAGATAAAGAAAGTAAGTCCTACTCCTTAAATGATCCATTCCTTGGTTGTACTTGGATTTCCTAATATAGAATTTGTTCTATATACATCCTTGATTGTACTTTGATGTTTAAATTGTAAGTTGTTATAATCCATTTCCTTAGTGAAGTTTGGATTCTCAAAAGTGAAAGTATTTTACTTAAAGTACATAGAGTCTTGAAAAGGAAGTGGTTTCCAAATCTTTTGGCTAGTGCCTTAGTTCCAAAACCTAAAGGTTGTTATAATGACTTTAGGGGAGTCAAATGAGTGATTAACTTAATTGTTTTAAAAGAGGAGAAATGACATGATTTAAGAGAAGTAACTTGTTTTAAAGGTGTGAGTTACTTGAGATTTACAAGTAGAAGAAACTTGATTTCTAAAGATTAAGAGACTTGAAGTATTTTGAAAGTTAAGAAACTTGATTTGTAAGTATGTGATACTTGGTTTTAAAAGTATAAGTGTTACACCCCGTAATTCAAGGACATGTTTAAGAGAATGTATGTAAGGAACACAAGACTTGAAAAGGGTACGAAAGAAAGAATTGTTTTTCCGACGGAAAATATTCCGAACGTCGGAAAGGAAAAAAATGTTCGTTGGTGAGAATTAGATTCTCAAAATGCATTAATTGAAGAGTATGGAACTTATTATCATTATGGAAATTTATTTTTACGGATTTGGTCATGTGGGGCCCACCCGAGGAATTTTACGTTTTGTGGGGCCCACGAGGGTTACGAAATTTTATGGACGTATGGGAGGGCGACACATGTCACCCCCCCCCCCCACATGGGCTTGTTCGAATTTTCCAAGGGCAAAATAGTCATTTGGCCAATGTTAAGATGACCAAGTCTTGTTAATTAAAGAGCTTGATATTGTTGACTAAGTCCAAGGGCCACTTGGCTTGATCTCCTTCATCCAAAACCTAACAAGTGTTATAATCTAGACCCTCCATTGTATTATATATACACACTAGTGCAAGACAAGTCTTCACACTTAGAAATTTTTCAAGAAACTTTGAGCTAGCTTAGTGAAGCTCACGACATGGAGCTTTTTCCCACACAAAAAAAAATTCAATTGTTGTCCATAATTCACAAGACTTTAATCCAAGGTCCCTAAGGGTATTGTAAGGATATCTCAATAGAAAGATCCCGGGAAAATGACGTTTTTACGTTAGTCGCAAGGCGAAACCCTAAGGTGTTCTTCAACTTTGAAGATGGAACTTGAAGAGGAGTTCTTCATGAGCTTCTAAGGAGTGCTTGGAGCGGATTGGAACATAAGAGGAGGAGCTAAAAGTTGCTAAGGATCGACTTATACGCTTGGACATTATTAGGGCTTATTGAGGTAAAATCGCCATCCTCTTAATGTAATTGAAGATTACATATTATAGTAGTTAAGAAATGAGCATGTGGTATATATAATGAAGTTTGAAAAGATTTGGATCATGTCGACATGTTAAAAACCGAAAATGGACAAGTTAGCCATTAATGTTGTAATCAATTTGGACGGTAGTTACAATCGTCGCATTTTAAGGAAGAAAGGATTCATAGTTGTTGTAATTGTTATTATGTATGTAACATGTTGGAATAACAACTTGGATTGAAAAAGGAATTGAAAGAGAATTAATGTTGTTGTAGCCGAGAATGGCATTGTATTTTGGACTAGTCTGATATCAATTTTGGGCGGAATTTTACACGTATTGTAAGGCGTGTAATCCCCTTTGTATTTGCTGAATTGATTTGAGCCTTAAATGTGGCGTTTGGTTATTGATTTTCGGCCTTGAAAAAGGTGGCAAAGTACGTAGAAACAATGGAAGTGCTGCCCGATTTTCTGTAGGATTTGGTGACTTTACACTTAGAATATTCTACGATTGAAGCTAAAGGTTAATGGACGTATTATGGTCATTATAGGTTAAAGTACTACGTTTAGCGTATTCTACTTAAAGGATGGAAAAGCTCAAGGTTGAAGTACTTTGGAGCATTTTGCTACTTGTGGATAATCGTCGCGAGGTATGTGAACCTCTTCCTTCTTTTGACATGATTCTATGTATGGAATATACATGTGGTACTATTTCATGATTCCTTCTACTCTTAGAAGTTAAGAGGTATGTATGTTGATTTAATCTACGTAAAGGTTATGTCTAAGTTATCCTAAGTTCTTACCAAGTCTTATGGGGGATGTTGGTAAGATTCGTTAGGAGGTATTTGGAGCTAAGTTGACTTGGCTAATTTACGGCACGAATGAGAATAAGTATCGAACAAGTCATTGCAGTGTTAATAAAGGAAAACGTAATGACAATTAATTATGTTAAAATGAGTAGAATTCTCCATCTGCATAGAAGCTAAGATAAGACAAAATTGTATTACATTTTCTAGATCATGACTGCTTTAATAAGATCATTATAATAAGTATAACTTATTCACAACACACCAAAGTATATGTTACTTAATTTAAAAGAGTTTACGTATGAAGTTTTAAGACTATGAACCTCAAATTCTTAGAAGGTTAAGAGACTTTATTTTTTCAAGTTATGAGAATTGATTCTTGGAGGAAGAAATGAATTGATTTAAAAGTATATAATACTTGATTTGGAAAGTATTGATTTCTTGCCATTCTAAAGTTAAGAAGCTTGATTTCTAAAGTTAAGAAGCTTGATTTCTAAAGTTAAGAAGCTTGACATTCTAAGTTAAGAAACTTGTTTTCTTAAAAGTTAAGAGACTTGAAGTATTTTGAAAGCTATGTGATTTGATTTGAAAGTATAAGTCTCTTGGTTATAAAAGGAATGAATTTGTCTAAGACATAAAGAGTTATAACGGCTTTATGGGAAGTTGGTTATAACAACTTTATGGAAGATTAAAAGAATGGTTTTCTTCAGTAATGTAAGCAAAGAAATGACTTGAAATAAAGAAGGGCAAATTGTTTTAAAGGTACCAATTGCTTAAGGTTTTAAAGAAAGAAGTCACTTGATTTAGAAGCCTAGAAATGTATTTCTAAAAGGTATTGTGACTTGACTTGAAAAAGTAGATATGACTTGATACTACGGTTATTAGTATCTTGGAAGTTTTATTTGAAAGAGAATCATTTTAAAGGAGTAGAGGTACGTAGTACGTTGGGTTAAATTCCCGGATTTTATAATGACATGTTAGTGCCTTAAGTAAACTAAAATGAGAGTGTATATGAACAAGCAAATAGGAAGTTAGGGGATTTCTTAACTTGCTTAGGTTATTTATGATAAGCCGGTAGTGCTTATGTTATGTATGATAAGTCGGTAGTGCTTATGTTATGTATGATAAGCCGGTAGTGCTTATGTTATGTATGATAGCCGGTTGAGCTAGGTTATGAGTATAAATGCGGGGTAAACCCCCAACACGTTATACCACCTTCTGAGTATAAATGTGGGGTAAAACCCCAAGACGTTATACCACCTCATGAGTATAAATGCGGGGTAAACCCCCAATACGTTATACCACCTTCTGAGTATGATTGCGGGGTAAACCCCCAAGACATTATACCACTCCGTGGATTTGCTACCCATGATGCGAGGAATACCTCATGCGGGTCCACACGACCTATGCGGGCGGATACAGTCTATAAAGGTATGGTATTGTCTTGGTTTATGTGAAAAGGAAAAGGCATGGTGTTGTCTTGGTTTACTTGCATATGGGTTGCTCATATAGATATTCATACAAGTGTCATATTTCCATATTTTCGCGTCCCTCCATAAAGGGCCGGCAACTTGTTTCAAGGATACCATGGGTTAACTCCCCATGGGAGTGTGTGGTACACACTCACGGCGGGTCGGTATTTGACTCGGCCGGGTTAAACTCCCGGGATATATATATAAGCCATGGATTAGCTATCCGTGATGCGAGTATCGTGTACCGATGACTCATTGCGGGTCCACATGACCTAATCGGGTGAAATAGTCCCTTGCGGGTGAAATAGTCCCATGATAGGTTGCATTATAACACAGAGGGTGGTTGACCCTGGCACTGGCATGGCCTTCATGTTTTGAAACGGTAGTGATTTCATTAATGAAAGGGTGCAGTGTGTGTATGACTTAAAGTGGAACAGTTGGTCTCATTGTTAAAAGTATAACTAAAAAGGTAAAAAAGATTGCATTACTCTCATGTTTGCAAGGTTCAGTGTACTTATTGCTGTTATATTATATCATGGATTTCCGACAGTGAGGAAGGATTCCACGGGCATGATTGATGTTATGGGCGTGAGACCCATGGTTATATTTGATTAATGACTTTGAGGGCATGCGTCCCTGATTTGACATGACTGTTTATGTATTGTATACTGTAAGTTTGGCTATCATACATGTCTCCTGTTTTATATGTGAACTGTGTGATCTCCTTTACAGTACTTACTGTTTCACATACTTGGTACATTCTTCGTACTGGCCTCCTTCGGGGGGTTGCGTTCATGTTGCAGGTTTAGGTACGCAGTTTGGTGATCTGCAGGTGTAGGACCCTGCTCAGAGTTTTTGGATAGCTCCATCTGTTCAGGAGTTTATCATTTTGGTATATATCATTCAGTACAGGCTTTTGTATAGTTATGGGTACGGCGGGGCCTTGTCCCGTCATAGTTCAGTAAAACTCTTAGAGGTCTGTATTCATATGTGGGATTGGACTCATGTACAGTGTAGTACTTTTTGATTATGTATATTATATGGCAGCCTTGTCGGCTTTGCCCTTGCACGTACGTTGGTTTTAAAAAAAAAGAGGTGTTATTCAATTCCGCGAGTTATTGGTGTCAGTTAGGTAGAAGGGTGCCCAGGTTGTCACGACCCGACCCCGGGCCCGCGACTGGTGCCTTACCTGGGCACCCCTTTCAGGTATACATCAGAGAATAGCAGCGGAACATACACAACACAAATAAACACTTAGACAAAAAAAAACAACTACAGGCTAGCCGATGAGGCCACCTTTCGTATAATTTACATAATCCAAAAACAGAAAAGTACATCTTTTTTTTTTCCTTTACAACCCAATCCACAAGACATGACTACAGACCTCTAAGAATAACAACTGTGATGGGACAGGGCCCCGCCATACCCCTGAATGTACAAAAACCGACAATACCAGGGGTATGTACTAAGGATAAGCCTCCGGAGTAATGGAGCTTCTCAACAGCTGAACAGTGATCCTAAGAGTGAGGATCAAGAATCAGATACTCTAATCTGCGACATTTAACGCAGCCTCCGGAAGGGTCGATCAACATGTACCAAATATGAAGCCGAAATCAGTAATGAAATCATAAGTCTAAAATAAAGCTGGAGACATGTATGATAACTCAAATAACAGTACATTGTGCCTTACTAACAATGAGAGTAAATAAGAGTATAATTTACTGCATAAAAATAGGAGGCTCATGATCAAGTAGGGCTACCCGCCTGTGGTATCATTAAGCAATCCTACTTATGGGACTATTTCACCCGCAAGGGCCGTATGGACCCGCATGAAGTAACTTCCTCGCATAGGCTGTATCCGCCCGCATAGGTCGTATGGACCCGCATGAGGTATTCCTCACATAGGACTATTTCACCCGCACAGGACTATTTCACCCGCTTAGGCCCGATGGGCCCGCAATGAATACAAACGCCGCACTCGCATCATAGGTAGCAAATCCATGGAATTAGTAGTAACCCGGGGCTTTACCCCGTATGAATAACATAAACTAGCACAACCGGCTATCATACATAACATAAGCACTACCGGCTTATCATACATAACATAAGCACTGCCGGCTTATCATACATAACATAAGCACTACCGGCTTATAATACATAACATAAGCACTACCGGCTTATCATACATAACATAAGCAAGTTAAGAAATCCCCCTAACTTCTTATTAGCCTTATTCATATACATTCTCATTTTAGTTTACTTAAGGCACTAACATGTCATTATAAATCCGGGAATTTAACCCAAAGTACTACGAGCTTCTATTCTTTTAAAATGACTCTTTTTCATATAGAACTTCCAAGATACTAATAACCGTAGTATCAAGTCATATCTACTTTTCAAGACAAGTCACAATACCTTTTAGAAATACATTTATAGGCTTCTAAATCAAGTGACTTCTTTCTTTTAAAACCTTAAGCAATTGATGCCTCAAAATCAACTTGCCTTTCATTATTTCAAGTCATTTATCATACTTACATTACTTAGAGTAAACCACTCTTTTTAACTTTCCATAAAGCTATTATAACCAACTTTCCATAAAGCCGTTATACTAGCTTTACACTTTAGACAAATACATTCTTCTTTATATCCAAGAGACTTATACTTTCAAAACCAAGTATCATATACTTTTAAAATACTTTAAGTCTCTTAACTTTTAGAAACTAAGATATCCTTAATATTCTTAAACAAGTGAGTTAAGTCCCTAACTCAACCAACTTGGACATTCTTAAAATAAGCCAAGGATATCAAATGGATTAGATTGTCAAAAATCTCGTACGTCTACCGTACTATATATTTACAATTATTCATGCTCAAGAGATAAGAAAGTTCCACATACCTCTTCGGTTCAATCCACTTGCCAAGTCCAATATGTCGTACATAGTATGTCAACCTATAATGACCATAATACGTCTATTAACTTCTAACTTCAAACGTAGAATATTCTAAGTGCAAAGTCACTATATTCTACGGAAAATCGGACAGTACTTCCTTTGTTTCTACATACTTTTCCACATTTTTCAAGGCCCGAATTCAATAACCAAACACGCCACATTTAAGGCTCAACAATGTAGTTATCAATAGGGGATTACACGCCTACAAGACGTGTAAAATTCCGCCCCACAAATTAATATCAAACTAGTCCAACATACAAAGTCATTCTCAGCCAAAGGTGTAACAACATATCAACCTTTCCAATTCCTTTTCAATTCATGTTGTTTAGTATAACATGTTATCAAGCCGAAATCGATTATAACTACTACAATCTTCAAGTAGGTAACATGCGACAATTCTAATTATCGACCAAAATTGTATTTCAATTTCAAATGGCTAATCAATGTCATTTCGGATTTTAGGCTTCCAATATCCATAACACTTATCAATCTCATATACATATACTTCATGCTAGTTAAAATTTAAGGCTACAACTGTTATACCCCGTTTTTCCAGAGTATGTATGTGAGGACGTACGTACAATTGTGTAAACCCTAATTAGGTTAAGGATGAAATTGTGAACTTTCGACGGAAAAGATTCTGAACCTTGTGAAGGAAATTTTACGTTTTTAATATTTTAACCGATTACGGGTTTTTCCGAGAGATGAAATATTTTGGACCAATAGGAGGGCGACATGTGTCACCCTTAGGTGGCATGGTTGGACGAAAATGGTGGGCTAGTGGACAAGTCAAATAGTCAAGTCTTGCAAGATAATTCTTTGGGTTAGTGGGGGTAGGTGTGGACGGTTTTGGAGGGGCAAGTGGATGGTGTTATACCCCGTATTTCCAGAGTATGTACGTGAGGGCGTACGTACAAAAGTTTTTAGCCTTAAAGTAGGCATAAGGGTCGAAATTGTGCACAACTAGCGAAAAGAGTCGTTTTCCGACGAAACGTTTTCCGGACTTTGCGAAGGGAAAAATACGGCTATGTCATTTATTATTTTTGCGGATTTTTCTGAGAGACGAAATATTTTGGACCAACGAGAGGATGACAAGTGTCACCCTCAAGTGGACGGAAATCTTGGACGATTGGCACGTTTTTTGTGCCTTTTCTTTAGTCAAGGAATTGGTAGGATATTTTGTGTAGTTGATGAGCAAGTAGGACCCACAAACACATGTCCAAATCTTGACCCTCCACTTGCCCCCCCACTTGGCTTGATCTTGGCCATTGATTGGCCTATAAATACCCCTCCAATGCAAGACTAAATCTTCATCCACAAATCATTTTCCAAGTCTTGAAATCCCTCCCCCTTTGTGAGAAGTGTTCGTCCAAGCTCCTCCCCCCCCCCCTTGAGAAGCCTTGGCCGAGAGTATACTCCCCCCCCTTGCCTAGTTGTTTTCGTAAATACACCCCCCCCCCCCTTGGTAGAAAAATACTCTCCAAGTATTGTTACTATTCCCAAATACCTTGGCCCAAAAACCTTGTTGTTTTCCAAGGTTACACCTATACTAAAAGCCGTAAATACTATTATACTTCCTTCATACAAAAACGAAACCCTAAGGAAAATCTTCATAGCCGGTTGAAGTATTAAGAAGAAGTTGCGTAGAACTTTTAAGGGTTGTTTGGAGCAGGTTGGAGCGCACGGAGTAGGAGCTAAACGTTGCTCATGATCGACATTTAACTTGGATAATTTTGGGCTTATCGAGGTAAATAATCCTATCCTTCTAGTGTAATTGGAGATTACATACTGTAGTAGTATAGAAGTGAATATAAGAGAAATAGTAGGATATTACAGAAGAGAATTGAACTGTAATAGAAGGATATTACAGAAAAGGAATTGAACTGAAATCACATCAGAAGAATATTAAAGAAGAAGATTTAAACTGTACTTACATAGGACTGTATTTACAGTAGACTTGTGTAGTTTGGCGGGTAGGGAAGTGCTGCCCAATTTTTCCGTAGAATAAAGGAATCTGTATCTAGAATTATTCTGCAGAGTAGTCTAGACGTTGATAGACTTATATGACCAATATAGGTTGAAGTACTGCGAGTAGCGTATTCTACTCGAAGGGTGGAAAAGGCTAGCAGGATTACAGTACGTTGGAGCTAATTGCTAATAGTCGATAAATCGTCATGAGGTATGTGATTCTTCCTATACTCTTGAGCATGATATTTTTAAAAAGTATATATATATATATAGTACGGTAGACGTACGTGCGTTAACTGAACGTAGTTTTACGGCAATGTCTTTTGACTTAAGCCTGAATAATAAGAATCTTGAAGTATTTCAAAAGAATTAAGAAACCGTTTTGAAAGAAGAGTAACACTTGGTTTTGAAAGTTAAGAGTTATACTAGCTTTATGAGAAGTTGGGTATAACGACTTAAGAGTAATAAAATGAATGGTTTATTGATTTTAAAAGTTAAGAGACTCGATCTCAAAAGATAAGAGACTTGACTTAATTGATTTAATATGGATTTTGTTAAAAAGCGTGAAACCTCATTCGTGAGTAATGAGTACTTGGTTTGTAAAAGGAATAATGTTTTTACTGGTTTCGGAAATGAGAATAAGTATCGAACAAACCACAGCAGCGTTAATAAAGGGAAATGTAATGACTAATAAAGTATTATTAAAACCAGTAGAAACCTCCATCTGCGTAGAAGCTAAGATGAGACAAAATGATATTACATTTCCTAGATCATAGCTGCTTTAATAAGATTGTTATGAACAAGAATAACCTACTCACACATAAGGCATATATTACTCAACTGTTTTTAAAAGAGAATTATGTTATTAAATGATTAAGACTATGAACTATGAAATCTTTCGAAAATAAGAAACGTGAATATTTGAAATTAGGCAAACTTGAACTTTTGGAAAAGAATGTTGTTACTTGACTTTAAGAGGGAAAGTACTTTGGTTAAAAAAAGAAGGGCATAATATTGTCTTAATTGTTTTAAGAGGAAAACATGGTAATATCTTAATCTGTCTTAAATGAGCGTTTAAATGTTATGGCCACACGACACCGCGTTCATAGGATGAACCGGGAATTTATTTCACTCGACTACCGCGTTCATGAGATGAACCGGGAATATATTTCACTCGACTACCGCGTTCATGAGATGAACCGAGAATGTATTTGTAACGACCCGTTCCGGGGCCCGTTACTGGTGCCTTACCCTGGGCACCCTAGTGATACATACATCAGAGAAAATCAGCGGAACATAAAACATGAGTCATTTAACAAGAGATATAATAAATAAACAGGCCAACCAAAACAGTTGCCTTCAGTATATACATAAAACCTGAACAGTTTAATCCTTTTACAACCCTGCCCACAAGATTGCGGTACTCTGCACCTCTAAGATATCTGATGACTATGACGGGACAGGGCCGCCATACCCAGAATGTACAAGAACCTACAACTCGGGAACACCTACAAAAGATAAGCCTCGAGAAACGGAGCTTCAAATGCTGTTGAATCGTGATCCACATGAGCGAGGATCTACGGCCGATGTACTCTACCGCGGCATGAGCGCGGCCCGAGAGTCGATAACAGTACCAAGTATGTGGCGTAGAATCGTAAATGAAATCATACTAGTCTATATAAAGCGGAGACATGTATGATAACCAAACTACGATTCACAACATAAAGCGATCATCACTCCATATAACTATGGGTCTCACGCCCACAACATCAATCGAGTTCGCATTATGGCGCGTGCCCCTAATCGCGACGGTGTAGACATGTCCATGATGCAACAATAATACCAATGTCCCATGGCCACATGCCCCCGGTATTCTGCATCGGTGTAGACATGTCCATGTGACCTCGACAACAAGACAGAAATCCAAATGGAAGCATACCCGTGCGCTACGCATCGTGTCAGTATGTCCAAAGGAAAAATAAGACAACATTCCAAATGGACGATACGTGCGCTACGCATCGTGTCGGTATGTCCAAAGGGAAATCACAGGCGATAATCAAATGGAAACATACCCGCGCCACGCATCGCGGTCGAGATATCCAAAGCGATTAACCACAAGACCTTAACCAAAATGGACGCATACCCGTGCGCTACGCATCGTGTCAGTATGTCCAAAGCGATTAACAACAATAATACTATCAGCGAGGCGTGCGTGGAATTTCTCCACGCTGCAAGCGCGTCAAGTAAGTTCTCAACTACCAACCGACCTCTATCGAGACGCGGTAACACAGAAACACAACGATTGTACAATAAAGGCTATCATCACGAGCATAGGCAAGTTTCACAACAACAAGCATAGGCAAGTTTCACAACAACAAGCATAGGCAAGTTTCACACAACTCAAAGTACTTTCATTTTATGCCAAAGTCCGGTTTTTAACCCCAAAGTACTACATACGTTAAGTTCTTTTAAAGAGATCCATTACTTTTATAAAAGTCACCCGATACCGTAGTATTAGAATGACCAACCCACTTTCCTTTTCAAAACCAAGTAACAACATTCTTTTCCTAAGTTCGGTTTGCCTAGTTTCAATTACTCAAGCTTTTCATTTTCAAATGGTTTCATAGTTCCCAAACTTAATCACTTGATTCCTTTTAGAACAATCGAGTAACATATGTCATATATGTGAGTAGTTTATTCTTGTTTATAACGATCTTATTACTGACCATGATCTAGAAAATGTAATATCATTTTGTCTCATCTTAGCTTACATGCGGATGGAGGTTTCTCGGTTTTAATACAACATCATTATTCAATACATTTTCCTTTATTAACGCCGCAGTGGTCCTGTCGATACACATTCGATTTCGAAATCGGTAAAACATTATTCCTTTAAAACCAAGTACTCATTACTCACGAATGAGGTTTCACACAACATTCACATTAAAACAAATAAGTTAAGTCTCTTATCTTATAAGATCAAGTCTCTTAACTTCTAACATCGATGAACCATTTTCACTACATAAAGGTCGTTATAACTAACTTCCCATAAAGCTATTATAACACCCTATGTTTTAAACCAACCAAATCACTTAGCACACGTCGTCTCACCGCACTACATAGTTCACACATATCATGCTAGAAGAGATAGGAAGAGGTTCACATACCTCGCGACGATTTATCGACAATAAGCAAAATGCTCCAAGTACTACAACGCGCTAGCCCTTTCCACTCTCGAGGTAGAATACGCTACTCTTAGTACTTTCACCTATAAAGGTCACAAACGTCTATTAACCCCAAAACACAAGTTTTCTATCTTTCTATAGAAAATTGGCAAAGACCTCCCCGCAACAGCGTAAATCTCTCCTCGATCGAGGCCGCCACTAAGCCAACCAGGGGTTTACACGCCTAACCGGGCGTGTACAATTCTACACAAGTCTCATCGCAATACACCTATGTAAATACTGATTCGGTTCTTAATTCTTCAGCTTAAGTCAAAAGACATTGCGAATACTAAGTATAGTTCCATATATAGTACTTCACTATATATCCTAACAAACATGTAATTTCCAATTACAATAGAGGACAAGATAATTACCTCGATAAGCCCAAAATTATCCGAGTTTAATGTCGCTCACGAGCAAGGTTTAGCTCCACTCAGTGCGCCCAAACCACTCCAAACAACCCTTAGAAGTTCTAACTAACTTCTACTCAAATACTTGACCAACTATGAAGATTTCCTTAGGGTTTCGGTTTGAGACTAAAAGGACAAAAGGTAGTATTTAGGACTCTACGTAACGAGGTATCTTTGGAATACTACAAGGTACAAGGCTAAGGTATTTTGGGCATTATAACAATACTAGGGAGTATTTCTATACCACAAAGGGTATTATACTGAAAACAACTAGGCTAGGGGTACCAGCCACTCTCGCTCAAAGGGGGCCTCTCGGCAAAGCTCATGAGGGAGGGCTTTGGACGATTTCACTCACAAAGGAGAGATTTCAAGACTTGGAAAATGATTTTGGATGAAGAAAGTTCATCAACTAAGGGGTATTTATAGCAAACCCAAAGGCCAACCAATGGCCAAGATCTAGCCAAGTGCTACACAAGTGTAAGGCCAAGATATGCCCAAGTGCACCCTAGCCCTACTCCTTAAAACCTCACAAATATCTACCAAAATATCTACCCACGGCGCTGATCGTCCAAGTCACGCCCTAGCTTCCAATGTGAGGGTGACACATGTCACCCTCCGTTGGTCCAAAATGTTCCGCCTCTCGGAAAAATCCATAAAAATACAAAACGACATAGTCGGAATTTTCCTTCGCAAGTTACTGAAAACGTTTCGTCGAAAACGACTCTAACAGGTGTTGTGCACAAAGGTCATTTCGGCTAAGCCTAGGCGGGGTGACACGTGTCACCCTCCTATTGGCCCTCAAAAACGTCTTTGAAAAAATCCACAATGGCCAAAATCTCGAAAACAAAGTGGGCCCACAAAGCCAGTAAATTTCTCGTGGGCCCACGTGACCATTCAGAAAATAAAATTCCATAATTCTCTAATATTCGGGAAGTCCGAATACCAAATCGGGAATCCAATTCCCATTAACGAACCTTTTCTTCACAAATAACAGGAAACTTTTAGTGAAAACTCACATCTTTCTTTCTTTTCAAAATTTTACTGCGTACTCTGCGTCGTCGTCCTCACATACATACCCCGCAACTACGGGTATAACATTCTCCTCGCCAGAAACATTCGTCGAATGTTCCTTCTCAAGACGGATATCGATGAAGTTCCTCTAACAAGTTGTCAACGCCACGCGGCAGCGCGAAATAACACACGTTATCTTCCTTCCTTACTCGTCGTGCCGCTTCTCGAACACTTGAACTCTTCTAATCGTACCATACTTCCGTCATTACTTAGTTCGAAAATCTGCGGAGTCACTACCTCCAAACTTGGTCATCTTACTAACCTCAAACTTCCTTAAGGCCATTCCGGCCTTTACGAACCGCTCGGTCGAACGCGTCCCACGAACTCATACGATGATCATACAAACTTGGGCCTAGCATCCTCGTGACCCTACCACCTGGCGGGACCACCCGAACTGACCCACCAACCGGGTTACTGGTTGACCGTGACGTCCTCAACCCGACCCACAAGCCGCCCAAACTCTTGTTCCCCGATCCGGAACAATCTTACTAATTCACATCATGAAAGCTACCACTTCCATCTCACACTACCTACGGACTTATCACACAAATAAAACCCACGTATACTACTACCCTGATAAGGGTCAACAATAAATCTTTAACTCAAGACGACCTTACCCCTAAGGTCTCGACGTGACATAGTCTAAGGTCCACACTTACCATGCCTCACGTATCCTTCCAACTAACCATGCATTCTAACTCACATATCACAATGCTATCCGTACATAGCACACAATAATGAGATCATCATAACAAGCATACCAAAACTCTAGAGGTTAAGGATATACAGAAGCTACCGCCCACTCTAATCATAGGCACGCCTGCAGGCGTATAGAAGGTGATAAACCAGCCCACAGATCTGAAGTGAGTCGTAACATCTGCGCTGCCCGTGGTCGGACAGTTCCGCGCAAAATGGCCTGGCCGCATGCAAAACAAACTCCCAATCTACGACACTCTCCAAAATGGAGTCTACCACATGGTCACAACGAGGTAGGGGTGGCTTGGTGGTTAACACCCCCTTCTGCTGAAAATCTGAACCTCGGAGCCCGACCGCTCACGAAGGCGGTGGAGGACCACTGCATGCCGGTGGGGTATATAACTAGCTTCTTCGAGGCGGTCCGCCTCGAAAGCCACCAAAGGACCTGCCGTCACGGCCCTCTTCTGGCGATCCGGTCATTCCGTCGACCCTCCGTGCCTCACATCTGGTGCGTGAGCTGCGTGCGGGCAATGTCCATGCGGTGAAGAGAAACACCCGCACAAGACTTCGACCATATAATCATCAAGCGGTGACGTGGCGATGCACCTATCCTCCATATCTGCAACTAAGCGCAGGGACATATCGAGCCAAAGAATCGAACTCGACATTGTACTCCCGACGGTCGCCTCTCTGTCTCGGTAACAAAAATCTGCCGGCGTGCCCTCGCCATCTGCGGAGGCAAGAAGTGCGTGAGAAAGCCTCGAAAACTCATCCCATACTGCTGGAGGTGCATGCTCTCCGAAAGCTCCATGAATCAAACCAATCGATTGCGGTATCACGCAGCCGATGCGAACAAAGGTCACAGACTTCGGTCTCAAGCCTCGATCACCCGTGATCATTTGTAGCGCCGGATGAACTCCTGCGGATCATCCTCCGCCTCGACCCATAAAACTCGGCGGGCTCTAACTCGAGAAAGTCCAGTAGCCTCAAACTATCCGCTCGGGGTGAACCACTGGTGCATCGAACTGAACTGCTGCATCCGGCCTATCTCATATCGGCCTGACCACGCCAATAATCGGGCCATCTCTTGTGACCCATCTCCCTGCTCGGTGTGGGGTGGAGGCTCAGTATCGCGGTCTCAGCAGCCATTCTTTGCGGCTCTAACCTCTCTTTGGAAATTTGTGGCGTCGCGAAACCGCCGTCTCAAGCACAACCTCAGTCTTGTCTGCGGGCTGCGCCCTCGTACTCTCTGTATCTCACTAGCGGCACCCTCGGCCGCCTTGCCCTCGGGCTCGGTTTGCCTTGCGCGAGGCATAGCGGTAAAAACGAGATACGTCGGAGGGTCCAACTTACAACACAACTCTAAGGCACGATCTCGGAATGAGAAGAATGGAAACCAATCCTAAATGTCCTATAGCCTCCGATTATAGATGTGGTGCACAACATACCGATAATCAAGACTCTACTAGACACGGTGCGTAGACACTTTCCGAGGATTAATCGCTCGATACCACTTTGTCACTTTGTCGCGAGCCTTGCTCGACGACCCAACAAATGGTACCGGTTGCTGCGATCCCTGAGGCATGCCCAACGGCCCTTCTCAGGATGTGCCATACGGAGAGCCACGGTTCGGGCTGTTTTCGTGAGAGGCTCGCCTCTTATACGCTCTCGGCCGAAGGAAGTCGCATAACAGTACAGTGAAATGTAGAATCAGTAAATGAAATCATACTAGTCTATATAAAGCGGGAGACATGTATGATAACCAAACTACGATTCACAACATAAAGCGATCATCACTCGATATAACTATGGGTCTCACGCCCACATCAATCGAGTTCGCATTATGGCGCATGCCGGAATCGTGCATCGGTGTAGACATGTCCATGATGCAACAATAATACCAATGTCCCAGCGCATGCCGGAGTGCGCCGGTGTAGACATGTCCATGTGACCTCAACAACAAGACAAAGAATCCAAATGGAAGCATACCTGCGCTACGATCGTGTCGGTATGTCCAAGGAAAAATAAGACAACATTCCAAATGGACGATGCGTGCGCTACGCATCGTGTCAGTATGTCCAAAGGGAAATCACAAGGCGATAATCAAAATGGAAACATACCCGTGCGCCACGATCGTGTCAATATATCCAAAGCGATTAACTACAAGACCTTAACCAAAATGGAAGCATACGTGCGCTACGCATCGTGTCGGTATGTCCAAAGCGATTAACAACAATAATACTATCAGCGAGGCGTGCGTGGAATTTCTCGTCACCGCCGCGCGTCAAGTAAGTTCTCAACTACCAACCGACTCTATCGAGACGCGGTAACACGTAAAACACAACGATTGTACAATAAAGGCTATCATCACGAGCATAGGCAAGTTTCACAACAACATAGGCAAGTTTCACAACAAAAAGCATAGGCAAGTTTAACAAAACTCAAAGTACTTTCATTTTATGACAAAGTCCTGCTTTTTAACCCCAAAGTACTACATACGTTAAGATCTTTTAAAATAGATCCATTACTTTTATAAAAGTCACCCGATACAAGTTGTATTAGATTGACCAACCCACTTTCCTTTTCAAAACCAAGTAACAACATTCTTTTCCTAAGTTCGGTTTGCCTAGTTTCATTACTCAAGCTTTTCATTTTCAAATGGTTTCATAGTTCCCAAACTTAATCACTTGATTCCTTTTTAGAACAATTGAGTAACATATGTCATATATGTGAGTAGTTTATTATTGTTTATAACGATCTTATTACAAAGACCATGATCTAGAAAATGTAATATCATTTTGTCTCATTAGCTTACATGCAGATGGAGGTTTCTCGGGTTTTAATACAACACATCATTATTCAATACATTTTCCTTTATTAACGCCGCAGCGGTGGTGCGCCGATACACATTCGATTTCAAATCGGTAAAACATTATTCCTTTAAAACCAAGTACTCATTACTCACGAATGAGGTTTCACAACATTCACATTAAAACAAATAAGTTAAGTCTCTTATCTTATAAGATCAAGTCTCTTAACTTCTAACATGATGAGACCATTTTCACTACATAAAGGTCGTTATAACTAACTTCCCATAAAGCTATTATAACACTATGTTTTAAACCAACCAAATCACTTAGCATGTATCGTCTCACCGCACTACATAGTTCACACATCATGCTAGAAAGGATAGGAAGAGGTTCACATACCTCGCGAAGATTTATAGACAATAAGCAAAATGCTCCAAGTACTACAACCTTGCTAGCCCTTTCCACTACTCGAGGAGAATACGCTACTCTTAGTACTTTCACCTATAAAGGTCACAAACGTCTATTAACCCCAAAACCCAAGTTTTCTATCTTTACATAGAAAATTGGAAAGACCTCCCCATGACAGCGTAAATCTCTCTCGATCGAGGCGGCTACCAAGCCAACGGGGGTTTACACGCCTAACCGGACGTGTACAATTCTACACAAGTCTCATCGTCTGATCCTATGTAAATCTGATTGATTCGGTTCTTAATTCTTCAGCTTAAGTCAAAAGACATTGCGAATACTAAGTATAGTTCCATATATAGTACTTCAACTATATATCCTAACAAACATGTAATTTCCAATTACAATAGAGACAAGATAATTACCTCGATAAGCCCAAAATTATCCGAGTTTAATGTCGCTCTCGAGCAAGGTTTAGCTCCTCCGTGCGCTCAAACCACTCCAAACAACCCAGAAGTTCTAACTAACTTCTACTCAAATACTTCACCAACTATGAAGATTTCCTTAGGGTTTGGTTTGAGACTAAAAGGACAAAAGGTAGTATTTAGGACTCTACGAACGAGGTATCTTTGGAATACTACAAGGTACAAGGCTAAGGTATTTTGGGCATTATAACAATACTAGGGAGTATTTCTATACCACAACAAGGGTATTATACGAAAACAACTAGGCTAGGGGTACCCCCAGCCTCACTCAAAAAGGGGGCCTCTCGGCAAAGCTCCATGAGGGGAGGGCTTTGGACGATTTCAACTCACAAAGGAGAGATTTCAAGACTTGGAAAATGATTTTTGGATGAAGAAAGTTCATCAACTAAGGGTATTTATAGCAAACCCAAAGGCCAACCAATGGCCAAGATCTAGCCAAGTGCTACACAAGTGTAAGGCCAAGATATGCCCAAGTGCACCCTAGCCCTACTCCTTAAAACCTCACAAATATCTGCAAAAATATCTACCCACTTGACACTGATCGCCAGTGCGCCCACCTAGTTTCCGATGTGAGGTGACACATGTCACCCTCCCGCTGGTCCAAAATGTTCCGTCTCTCGGAAAAATCCGCAAAAATACAAACGACATAGTCGGAATTTTCCTTCGCAAGTTACGCAAGCGTTTCGTCGGAAAAACGACTCTAGCAGGGTGTTGTGACAAAGGTCATTTCGGCCAAGCCACTCAGGCGGGGTGACACGTGTCACCCTCCTATGGCCCTCAAACGCGTCTTTGAAAAAATCCACAATGGCCAAAATCTCGAAAACAAAGTGGGCCCCACAAAACCGTAAATTTCTCCCGTGGGCCCCACGTGACCATTTCCGAAAATAAAATTCCATAATTCTCTAATATTCCAGGAAGTCCGAATACCAAATCTGGGAATCCAATTCCCATTAACGAACCTTTTTCTTCACAAATAACCGGAAACTTTTCCGTCGAAAACTCACATCTTTCTTTCTTTTCAAAAATTTCAGTACTCAGATCGTGACGTCCTCACATACATACCCTGCAACTACGGGGTATAAAGATTTCACTCGACTACCGTTCATAAGATGAACCGGAATGTATTTCACTCGACTTCGCGTTCATGAGATGAGCGGAATGTATTTCACTCATTCTGCGTTCATGAGATGAACCGGGAATGTATTTCACTCGACTACCGCGTTCATGAGATGAACCGGGAATGTATTTCACTCAAATATCGCGTTCATGGGATGAACCGGGAATGTATTTCACCACGATACCGAGTCCATGAGATGGACCGGGAATGTATTTCATGCGACACCGCATTCATGGGATGAACCGGGAATGTATACCACCTGATTTGATCTGAGTCCATGAGATGGACCAGAATGTATTCCATACGATTTCACCTCGAGTCCATGAGATGGGCGAGACATGTTACACGATCACATAACTAATACCTAGATCGCTAGCGGTGAGGAAGGAGTTCCACGGGCATGAGGGATGACTTTGAGGGCGTGAGTCCCTGACTTGACATGACTGCTTTTATATTATGAACTGTAGTTTTGTTATCATACATGTCTCCTGCTTTATATAGACTACTATGATTTCATTCATGATATTTTTGATTTCACATACTTGGTACTGTTGTCTTGACCTCGCCGAGGCTGCGTTCATCTGCGCGGTAGAGGTACACGGTTGTTGATCCTCGCTCATAGGATCACAGTTCAGATTAGGAAGCTCCGTTTCTCGGAGGCTTATCTTTTGGTATGTTTCCACTGAGTTGTAGGTTCCAGACATTCGGGGTATGGCGGGCCTGTCGTCGCCATAAGTGTTATTACTTTCTTAGAAGTGCTGTAATCTTTGTTGTGGGCGGGGTTTGTAAAAAATGATGTAACTGTTCAAAATTCCTGTAAATATGCAAGGAGGCAACCGTTTTGGTTGACCTGTTTTATTATCTTATCTCTTGTTTCATATCTGTATGTTTTATGTTCCGCTGATTTCTCTGATGTATGACTACTTAGGTGCCCGGGTAAGGCACGATCCACGAACGGGCAGTCGTGACAAAAGTGGTATCGAGCGGTTAATCCTCGGAAAGTGTCTGCGCCGTGTCTAGTAGAGTCTTGATTATCGGTGTGTTGTGCACCACATCTATAATCGGAGGTTGCGAGACATTTAGGATTGGTTTCCATTCTTCTCATTCACGAGATCGTGCCTTAGAGTCGTGTTATAAGTTGGACCCTCCGACGCATTTCGTTTTACGATTATGCCTCTGCAAGACAACCCGGCCTGAGGCAAGAGCGATCGAGGAGCCGCTAGTATGATACAGAGAGAATGCGGGCACAGCCCGGTCATTACGAGATAGTGCTTGACGGCGAGTTTTGCGACGCGCAAATTTCAAAGAGTTTAGGGCGCAGCGGTCTGCTGAGACCACAATACTCGAGCCTCGGTCCGGCTGGAAGCGGAGAGATGGGTTACAAAGAGATGGCCCGATTCATCGCCAAGATCGTGGCGTGCATGAGATAGGTGGGCCAGCAGCAGTTCGAGCACCCGTGGTTCACGAGATCGGATAGTTTGAGGCTACGGGACTTTACGAGTTATGCGCGGATTTCTACGGTCGAGGCACGAGGATGATCCGCAGGAGTTCATTCGGCGATACAAATGGATCATGAGAGTGATCAAGGCTTGAGACCGAGTCGGTGGTCTTAGGTTCGCATCGGCCGCGTGATCTGCGATCGTGGTTTGATCGTGGGAGCCGTCGGGAGAGTATGCACTTCGGTAGTATGGAACGAGTTCGTGGGCATTTCTTGCACATTTCTTGCCTCCACGGATGAGAAGGGCTCGGGCCGGTGATTTTGACGTTGAGGCGCACCGGCGCGACGGTTGGGAGTACAATGTGAGTTTGACTCATTAGCTCAGACGCGTCCGCATTGGTAGCCGACATGGAGGACGAGTGCACCGCCACGCCACCGGCTCGATGACTACTTGGCGAGGCTTGTTCGGGTGTAGCTCTTGTAGGCATGGACATTGCCCGCATACAAAGCTTATGCTGCAGGATGTGAGGCGGAAGGTCAGCGGAATGACCGAGATCGCAAAAAGGGCCGTGACAGCGAGGTCCTTTGGTAACTTTCGAGGCGGACCGCCTCGCCAGCTAGTTATGTACCTCGCCAAGATGCAGTGGTCCTCGCGATCGTCGGGGCGTTCAGTATTCGGAGCTGGTCGAGCTCAGTGGCTTCGTTTCTGAGATATACACGGGTTCTAGCGAGGATTCATGTCCTCGGTGGCGCGATGCGGCGGCGTCATCCAGGAATGTCGCTTTCATCGGTGCTTGTTTCACTGCGGCCCGTCGAGCATGTGACGAGATCGTGCTTATAGGAAAGTGCAGCGAGAATGACGCAGCCTACCGGTCGATGGCGAGATCATCACCTTCGATTATCGCCTGCAGTATGGCCTATGATTAGAGTGAGCGGATGGTACGGTATATTCTTACCCTCTAGAGACTAGTATGCGTAAATGTTATGATGAAGTGCTAAGTATTATGTTGAGATAGCATTATGTTAAAATTTTGTTTAGAAACATGTTTAAGGGAAAGTTTGGGACAGGAAAGTGTGAGCCTTAGAGCTTTACGTAGAGACCTTAGATGCGAGGCCATCTTGAGTAAAAGATTTATGTTTGTGTTGACCTTTATCGGAGTGCATAGTATATGTGGGATAATTCCATGGGTTGTGTAAGATGGAAGTGGTAGCCTTCAGGACTTGAATAGGTAAGATTGTTCCGGATCAGGAGAACAAGTGTTTGACGCGATAGCGGGTCGGGTTGAGGACGTATTTCGTCAACGTAGCCTGTTTAAGGTGGGGTCAGTTAGGTGGTCCGCCAGTGATAGGGTCACGAGGGTGCTAGGCCCAAGTTTAGATGACCATCGTATGAGTTCATGGATATGTTCGACCAGAATCGGATCGTGAAGGCCGGGAATGGCCTTAAAGGAATTTGAGGCTAGTAAGATGACCAAGTTTGGAGATAGCGACTCCAGAGATTTTGGAAACCAAGCAATGATGAAGTATGAATACGATACTAGAAAAAGTTCAAGTGTTCGAGAAGAGTACGACGAGCAAGGAAAGAAGAGGACGTGTGTTAGCAGAATAAAAGAGATCATTTTGTTGTGAAGTGAAGACGCGAAGGGGGTATCCTTTATACCGGGGTGGAAGCTTTTGTGATGTAGGAATGATTTCTCGTGATACTTGGGTTAAGTACTTTCGCGTGTGTTATTTTATGGCCAGGCGTGGCATTGGAAACTTGTTTCAGTTAAGAAGAACTTTATCGTTATCCGTCTTGAGAAAGAACATTCGGGACGAATGTTTCTAAGGAGGGGAGAATGTTATACCCCGTATTTCCAGAGTATGTACGTGAGGGCGTACGTACAAAAGTTTTTAGCCTTAAAGTAGGCATAAGGGTCGAAATTGTGCACAACTAGCGAAAGAGTCGTTTTCAGGCGAAACGTTTTCGGACTTTGCGAAGGAAAAATACGGCTATGTCATTTATTATTTTTGTGGATTTTTCCGAGAGACGAAATATTTTGGACCAACGAGAGGGTGACAAGTGTCACCCTCAAGTGGACGGAAATCTTGGACGATTGGCACGTTTTTTGTGCCTTTTCTTTAGTCAAGGAGTTGGTAGGATATTTTGTGTAGTTGATGAGCAAGTAGGACCCACAAACACATGTCCAAATCTTGACCTCCACTTGCCCCACTGCAGATCTTGGCCATTGATTGGCCTATAAATACCCCTCCAATGCAAGACTAAATCTTCATCCACAAATCATTTTCCAAGTCTTGAAATCCCTCCCCCTTTGTGAGAAGTGTTCGCCCAAGCTCCTCCCCTTGAGAAGCCTCGCCGAGAGTATACTCCCTTGCCTAGTTGTTTCGTAAATACACCCCTTGGTAGAAAAATACTCTCCAAGTATTGTTACTATTCCCAAATAACTTGGCCCAAATACCTTGTAGTATTCCAAGGTTACACCTATACTAAAAGCCCAGAAATACTATTATACTTCCCTTCAGTCACAAAAACGAAACCACAGGAAAATCTTCATAGCCGGTTGAAGTATTAAGAAGAAGTTGCGTAGAACTTCTAAGGGTTGTTTGGAGCAGGTTGGAGCGCACGGAGTAGGAGCTAAACGTTGCTCAGGATCGACATTTAACTTGGATAATTTTGGGCTTATCGAGGTAAATAATCCTATCCTTCTAGTGTAATTGGAGATTACATACTGTAGTAGTATAGAAGTGAATATAAGAGAAATAGTAGGCTATTACAGAAGAGAATTGAACTGTAATAGAAGGATATTACAGAAAAGGAATTGAACTGAAATCACATCAGAAGAATATTAAAGAAGAAGATTTAAACTGTACTTACATAGGACTGTATTTACAGTAGACTTGTGTAGTTTGGCGGGTAGGGAAGTGCTGCCCAATTTTTCCGTAGAATAAAGGAATCTGTATCTAGAATTATTCTGCAGAGTAGTCTAGACGTTGATAGACTTATATGACCAATATAGGTTGAAGTACTGCGAGTAGCGTATTCTACTCGAAGGGTGGAAAAGGCTAGCAGGATTACAGTACGTTGGAGCTAATTGCTAATAGTCGATAAATCGTCACGAGGTATGTGATTCTTCCTATACTCTTGAGCATGATATTTTTAAAAAGTATATATATATATATATAGTACGGTGACGCGTCGTCGTTAAGCTGACGTAGTTTTACTGGCAATGTCTTTTGACTTAAGCCTGAATAATAAGAATCTTGAAGTATTTCAAAAGAATTAAGAAACCATTTTGAAAGAAGAGTAACACTTGGTTTTGAAAGTTAAGAGTTATACTAGCTTTATGGGAAGTTGGGTATAACGACTTAAGAGTAATAAAATGAATGGTTTATTGATTTTAAAAGTTAAGAGACTCGATCTCAAAAGATAAGAGACTTGACTTAATTGATTTAATATGAATTTTGTTAAAAAGCGTGAAACCTCATTCGTGAGTAATGAGTACTTGGTTTGTAAAAGGAATAATGTTTTTACTGGTTTCGGAAATGAGAATAAGTATCGAACAAACCACAGCAGCGTTAATAAAGGGAAATGTAATGACTAATAAAGTATTATTAAAACCGGTAGAAACCTCCATCTGCATAGAAGCTAAGATGAGACAAAATGATATTACATTTCCTAGATCATGGCTGCTTTAATAAGATTGTTATGAACGAGAATAACCTACTCACACATAAGGCATATATTACTCAACTGTTTTTAAAAGAGAATTATGTTATTAAATGATTAAGACTATGAACTATGAAATCTTTCGAATATAAGAAACGTGAATACGTGAGGGCGTACGTACAAAAGTTTTTAGCCTTAAAGTAGGCATAAGGGTCGAAATTGTGCACAACTAGCGAAAAGAGTCGTTTTCTGACGAAACGTTTTCCGGACTTTGCGAAGGGAAAAATACGGCTATGTCATTAATTATTTTTGCGGATTTTTCCGAGAGACGAAATATTTTGGACCAACGAGAGGGTGACAAGTGTCACCCTCAAGTGGACGGAAATCTTGGACGATTGGCACGTTTTTTGTGACTTTTCTTTAGTCAAGGAATTGGTAGGATATTTTGTGTAGTTGATGAGCAAGTAGGACCCACAAACACATGTCCAAATCTTGACCCTCCACTTGCCCCCCCACTTGGCTTGATCTTGGCCATTGATTGGCCTATAAATACCCCTCCAATGCAAGACTAAATCTTCATCCACAAATCATTTTTCAAGTCTTGAAATCCTCCCTTTGTGAGAAGTGTTCGCCCAAGCTCCTCCCCCTTGAGAAGCCTTGGCGAGTATACTCCCTGCCTAGTTGTTTGTAAATACACCCCTTGGTGAAAAATACTCTCAGTATTGTTACTATTCCCAAATACCTTGGCCCAAATACCTTGTAGTATCCCAAGTTACACCTATACTAAAAGCCGAAATACTATTATACTTCCCTTCATCCAAAAACGAAACCCTAAGGAAAATCTTCATAGCCGGTTGAAGTATTAAGAAGAAGTTGCGTAGAACTTCTAAGGGTTGTTTGGAGCAGGTTGGAGCGCACGGAGTAGGAGCTAAACGTTGCTCAGGATCGACATTTAACTTGGATAATTTTGGGCTTATCGAGGTAAATAATCCTATCCTTCTAGTGTAATTGGAGATTATATATTGTAGTAGTATAGAAGTGAATATAAGAGAAATAGTAGGATATTACAGAAGAGAATTGAACTGTAATAGAAGGATATTACAGAAAAGGAATTGAACTGAAATCACATCAGAAGAATATTAAAGAAGAAGATTTAAATCAGACTTACATGGGTGTATTTCTGATGAACTTGTGTAGTTTGGCGGGTAGGGAAGTGCTGCCCAATTTTTCCGTAGAATAAAGGAATTTGTATCTAGAATTATTCTGCAGAGTAGTCTAGACGTTGATAGACTTATATGACCAATATAGGTTGAAGTACTGCGAGTAGCGTATTCTACTCGAAGGGTGGAAAAGGCTAGCAGGATTACAGTACGTTGGAGCTAATTGCTAATAGTCGATAAATCGTCATGACGTATGTGATTCTTCCTATACTCTTGAGCATGATATTTTTAAAAAGTATATATATATATATATATAGTCGGTGAAGACGTCTGGCGTTAAGCGAGCGTAGTTTCTGGCAATGTCTTTTGACTTAAGCTGAATAATAAGAATCTTGAAGTATTTCAAAAGAATTAAGAAACCGTTTTGAAAGAAGAGTAACACTTGGTTTTGAAAGTTAAGAGTTATACTAGCTTTATGAGAAGTTGGGTATAACGACTTAAGAGTAATAAAATGAATGGTTTATTGATTTTAAAAGTTAAGAGACTCGATCTCAAAAGATAAGAGACTTGACTTAATTGATTTAATATGAATTTTGTTAAAAAGCGTGAAACCTCATTCGTGAGTAATGAGTACTTGGTTTGTAAAAGGAATAATGTTTTTACTGGTTTCGAAAATGAGAATAAGTATCGAACAAACCACAACAGCGTTAATAAAGGGAAATGTAATGACTAATAAAGTATTATTAAAACCAGTAGAAACCTCCATCTGCGTAGAAGCTAAGATGAGACAAAATGATATTACATTTCCTAGATCATAGCTGCTTTAATAAGATTGTTATGAACAAGAATAACCTACTCACACATAAGGCATATATTACTCAACGGTTTTTAAAAGAGAATTATGTTATTAAATGATTAAGACTATGAACTATGAAATCTTTCGAAAATAAGAAACGTGAATATTTGAAATTAGGCAAACTTGAACTTTTGGAAAAGAATGTTGTTACTTGACTTTAAGAGGGAAAGTGCTTTGGTTAAAAAAAGAAGGGCATAATATTGTCTTAATTGTTTTAAAAGGAAAACATGGTAATATCTTAATCTGTCTTAAATGAGCGTTTAAATGTTATGGCCACGACAATCGCGTTCATAGGATGAACAGGAATGTATTTCACTCGACTACGCGTTCGAGATGAACCGGAATATATTTCACTCGACTACGCGCTCACGAGATGAGCGAGAATGTATTTCACTCGACTACCGCGTTCATGAGATGAACCGGGAATGTATTTCACTCGACTACCGCGTTCATGAGATGAACCGGGAATGTATTTCACTTGACTACGCGTTAAGCGAGATGAACCGAATGTATTTCACTCGATTCTAAGCGTTGAGATGAACCGGAATGTATTTCACTCGACTACCGCGTTCATAAGATGAATCGAATGTATTTCACTCGACTACCACGTTCATGGGATGAACCGGGAATGTATTTCACCACGATACCGAGTCCATGAGATGGACCGGGAATGTATTTCATGCGACACCGCGTTCATGGGATGAACCGGGAATGTATACCACCCGATTTGATCCGAGTCCATGAGATGGACGGGAATGTATTCCATACGATTTCACCTCGAGTCCATGAGATGGGCGAGACATGTTACACTTATCACATAACTAATACCTAGACTGCCGGCAGTGAGGAAGGAGTTCCACGGGCATGAGGGATGACTTTGAGGGCGTGAGTCCCTGACTTGACATGACTGCTTTTATATTATGAATTGTAGTTTTGTTATCATACATGTCTCTGCTTTATATAGACTACTATGATTTCATTCATGATATTTTTGATTTCACATACTTGGTACTGTTGTCTGACCTCGCCGGGGCTGCGTTCATCTCGCAGTAGAGTACACCGATTGTTGATCCTCGCCATAGGATCACGATTCAGATTAGGAAGCTCCGTTTCTCGGAGGCTTATCTTTTGGTATGTTTCCGAGTTGTAGGTTCTGTACATTCGTGGTATGGCGAGCCTGTCCGTCATAGGTGTTGTTACTTTCTTAGAGTGCTGTAATCTTGTTGTGGGCGGGGTTTGTAAAAAAGATGTAATCGTTCAAAATTCTGTAAATATGCAAGGCAACCGCTTTGGTTGGCTTGTTTATTATCGTATCTCTTGTTTCATATCTGTATGTGTTATGTTCCGCTGATTTCTCTGATGTATGCCTACTTGGGTGCCCGGGTAAGGCACCAGTCACGGTCCCCGAAACGGGTCGTGACAGATGGCCACATGGCTCTTTGTTGTGGTGGACATATGTTCCAATGTTGTGGTGGACATATGTCCCAATATTGTGGTGGACACTTGGTGGAAGACTCCACTCACACAAGCTACTTAATCTACACCCTCCACTTGCTTGAATCTTGGCCCTTGGTTGTTCTATAAATACCCCCCTCAAGTGCAAGACTTCATCATCTACAAAAACAATTTCCAAGTCTCCAAACTCCCCCCCCCCCCTTGAGAAGTCTCTCGCCGAAACACCCCCCCCCCCTTTCATTGTTGTTCTCGTCGAAATACCCCCCCCCCCTTGGTAGGAAATTGTCTTCTAGTAGTGTTACTATTCCAAAATACCTTAGCCTAAATCCCTTATTATATTCCAAAGTTACCTCTATACTAAAAGCCCGGAAATACTACTTTATATCCTTTAGTCACAAAACGAAACCTCAGGAAATCTTCATAGTTGGTTGAAGTATTAAGTAGAAGTTGTTTGTAAACTTCTAAGGGTTTCTTGGAGCTATCAGAGCGTGCAAATTAGGAGCTAAACGTTGTTCAGGATCGACATATAATCTTGGATAATTTTGGGCTTATCGAGGTAAATATCTTTATCCTTCTATTGTAATTGGAGATTACATATTGTAGTAGTTGTAATTAAGTATAAGATATATAGAAGGAGGTATAAAAGAAGAGAATTGACTGCTTACATAGGTTGTATTCTGATGACAGACTTGTGGTTGTGTAGGGAAATCTTGCCCAATTTTCCGTAGAATAAGGACCTTCGCTAGAATATTCTCTGAGTAGTCTAGGCGTTGATAGGCGTATTTGACTATTATAGGTTGATACTCTGCGCGACATATTCGACTTGGCGGTGGATTTCACGAGGAGGTATGTGATTCTTCCTATCCTCTTGTGCATGATACTTTTGAAATATATATAGTACGGTGAGCGCGTACGTGTTAACTAAACTTGGTTTTACTTTGATGTCTTTTGACTTGAGTTTTAAATGATAAGAATCTTGGAAATATTTCAAAAGCGTTATGAATCATTTTTGAAAGAAAAGTAATACCTGGTTTTAAAAGCTTAAGAGTTATACTAGCTCTATGGAAAGTTAGGTATAACGACTTAAAAAAGATAAAAGGCAGTTTACTTATTTGTTTATGAAAGTCTTGTATTGATTCTTTGGAAAGTGTAATAAGATGGTTTGATAAGTAAACATGTTATGATGCTACGTGTGTTAGTGTCTTGTGATGTTTGTGTAAGGGGTTATTCTTGTTGTGCTTACGTTGTTAAACGATAAGCGTTATCTTGCTATTATATCACATACCCCGACTTGTTATAATGCCGAGGACTTGCCACCCTCGATGCGAGGAATAACTCATGCGGGTCTGTGTGACCTATGCGGAGGCTGCGGGAGTTCGGGATCGATCACTCGGGTGTGTTCTGCCGATGCGGGTCTATATGGCCTATCACGGTCCACAGGACTACGCGGACCGGGGTCGGGAGGATGCCGCGAGTTAGCTACCGTCGAGAATACCTCATGCGGTGCATGTGACCTATGCGATGCGGGAGTTCGAGATTAGGCACGCATGATACTATGGGCGATTGGCCTTGCTTCGATCATTAGCGGCCTAGAAAAGATCAGTTACAGTATATCTATTTTTGCTCTTGTCTATGCTGTGGCATTATGTGCGGTTGAATTGGTTGTATTTGTAAGTGGTTTTAAAATGCTTTGAGTTCATTTGATGCTGATTTCCACATGGTACTGTTATCTGACCTCCTTCGAGGCTGCGTTCATACCGCATGTAAGGAAGCGGTGGTAGATCCTCGTTCTTAGGATCCTTACTGCAGTGTCGAGCCATTTCTCGGAGGCTCGACTTTTAGTACGGCTCTCCGTGTTGTAGATATTTTGTACATTTAAGGTATGGCGGGGCCTGTCCCGCCATAGTTGTTACATTCTAAGTGCGTAGTCCCGTTGTAAAGTTGGGATATGTAACATTCACTCTTGATGTATATATACATGCGAAAGGCAATCTTTTCTTGGATAAATCTGTTTCTCATTTCATAATTGTTTCATGTCTTGTTTTATATTCCGGTTACTCGATGTATGTCTACTTAGGTGCGGGTAAGGCACGATCAGGCAGGTTGGTCGTGACAAAAGTGGTATCAGAGCAGTTAATCCTCGGAAAGTGTCTACATACCGTATCTATTAGAGTCTTGATTATCGGTGTGTTGTGCACCACACCAATAATCAGGAGGCTATAGGATATTTAGGATTGGTTTTCGTTCTTCTCACTCTGAGATCGTGCCTTAGAGATGTGTTATAAGTTGGACCCCTCTAACGTATTTCTTTTCTATACGATTATGCCTCGCATGAGCAACCCGGGCCCAAGGGCAAGCGGCCTAGGGAGGCTGCTAGTAGGACACGAGAGGGCCACGAGGCCTGTGCCCGATCTATACGGCGATACCTCGGGCCCGAGTTCCAAGACGCCGCCCGGCCCAGGTTTAGAGCCGCGATAGTGGCGATGAGACCACGATACTGCGCCTCGGTCCACGGCTGGAAGCGAGAGATGGGTTCTGAGAGAGATGGCCCGATTACTAGCGAGATTGTGGCGAACGTGAGATGGTGGATCGGCAGCTTCTACTTCCAGCGATACGATGGTTCACCCGAGGTCCGGATAGTTTGAGGCTACGGATTTTCGAGTTGTAGCCGCCCGAGTTCTGGTCGAGGCACGAGGATGATCCGCAGAGTTCATCCGAAGCCTCAATGGATCGTGAGTGATCAAGGCTTCGGAGACCGAGTCCGTGATCTTCGGTTCGCATCGGCTGCGTGATACCGCAGTCGACTGGTTTGATTCATGGGAGCTATCCCGGGGAGAGCATGCGCCTCCAGCAGTATGGGACGAGTTCTCGGAGGCATTTCTCACTCATTTCTTGCCGCCACAGATGAGAAACGCGGGTACAGATTTTTGATCTTTGAGCGAGAGGCGCCTGATTCGAGTACAACGTGGAGTTCGACTCGTTGGCTCGATATGTCCTGCGTTGGTAGCAGATATGGAGGACAGGGTGAACCGCTACGTCACCGGGCTAGATGATTGTTATACCCCGTATTTTCAGAGTATATACGTAAGGGAATACGTACAAAAAGTTTAGCCTTAAGGTTTAGGCTTGGACGATTTTTGGGGCCTGACTCACAAAAAGAATCGTTTTCCGAAACGTTTCCACGGCTTCGTAGGGTAAATTCCTATGCCATTTCTAATTTTGCGGATTTTTCCAGAGACGAAACATTTTGGACCAACGGGAGGCGACACTTGGCACCTCGATTGGTGGAACAGATCGATCCGTTGGGCGAATTGGAGAGCATTAGCACGTTTTTGTGCCTTGTGCACAAGTCGAGTTGGTAGGATATTTGTGTTTAGTTAATCCTCACCCTACACTTGTCTTGCACTTGTCTTAATCTTGGCCATTGGTTGGCCACCTCTTGACCTATAAATACCCTTAGAGATGAAGAGTTCTTCATCCACAAATCTTTCCAAGTCTTGAAAATCCTCTCCTCTCCCTTTGTAGCCTTTTAGTCCAACACCTCCCCTCCTTGTGAAGGCCCTTGGCGAATACCCCTCTAGCCTAAGTAGTTTGGCGAGGCCCCACTAGCCTAGCCAAAACCTACCCCCTCCTGGTAGGAAAGTTGCCTTCTAGTATTGTTATAATGCCCAAAATACCCTAGCCCAAATACCTTAGTACTTAGTAGAAGTTGTGAAGAACTTCTAAGGTTTCCTTGGAGCATACAACTTAGGAGCAAAACCTTGCTCAGGCACGACTTTTTCTAGGATATTATTGGGCTTACCGAGGTAACTAATCCTAACCCTCTTTTGAATTAGAGAATACTTAATGTTGTAGTATAAGAATAAGTATAAATACTTAGAAGAATATCACAGAATAGAATTGAACTGTTATCACAGTAGAAGGGTTTAAAAGAAGAATAATCAAACTGAACTTACATAGAATTTGTTTTCACGATGAACTTATATAGCTCACGGGTAGGAAGTGCTGCCCGACTTTCCGTAAATTGTGAACCCTCGGTTTAGAATGACCTTGAGTAGTCTTTGATAGATGTACGTGACTATTATGGTGACTCTGCGCGACATATTCAACTTGGCGGTGGTTTTCATTTGAGAAGGTATGTGATTCTCCTAAAGCATGATATTTTACAATATATATATAGTACGGTGAGCGTCATGTGTTAATCGAATAATAACTACGGCAATGTCTTTGACTTAAGCTGAATAATACTTACGGCAATGCCTCGGCTTAAGCTGAATAATACTTCAGTGATGCCTCGGCTTAAGCTTTGAATAATAAAGCGAAAGCATTTCAAAGAATCTTGAATCATTTTTGAAGAGAACTAACTGGTTTTAAAGCGAAGCTTAAGAGTTATACTAGCTTTATGGGAAGTTAGGTATAACCACTTAAGATTAATAAAAGGAAACGATTTACCTATGTGTTTGTAACAAGACTTATATTGATTGGTGAAAAGAATAAAATGGTTTGATAAGTGGACATGATATGATGCTATGTGTGTTAGTGTCTTGTAACGTTTGTGTAAAAGAGTATTCTTGTTGTGCTTATGTTGTTTAACGATAAGCTGTTAGGTTAGTGTAACATCACTCACCTCTTGACATATTCCGGGGTTAAGTCGCCTCCGTCTGGGGTAGACTCGGCGATGCAGGACCATGATTCGAGAATACCTCATGCGGGTCCAAGGGACCTATGCGGAGCTACGGGAGTTCCAGGTTAGTGTGCGGGGTTATACCTCATGCGGTCTATGTGGCCATGCGGACTACGAGTCCAGGACGATGCCGAGGAGTAGCTACCCTCGATGCGGGGTTATATACCCTATGCGGGCCTATGTGATTGGCCCATGCGGACGGAGTCCGTGATTAGGCTTGCATGGTGATACTACGCAATTGGCCTGCCCGATCATTCGCACCTAGAAAAGACTGTTATAGCTTACCTATTGTTGCTCTTGTTGTGATGTGGCACTATGTGCGGTTTCCTTAGTTTGCTTCATACATACTTGCAAAACTGTTTTAAAATGATATGTTTCATTTAAGTATTTCTGCTTTCATATACTTAGTACTGTTGCATCGACCTCCTTGAGGCCGCGTTCATGCCGCAGTAAGGCGGCAGTGCTAGATCCACATTCTTAGGATCTCTACGTTGGTGTCGGAGCTCCATCCTTTCGGAGGCTCTACTTTCGGGTATGATCTCCTGTTGTAGATAGTTTTATGCTGATCCAGGTATGGCGGGCCCCGTCCGCCATAGTTGTATATTTCCTTAGAGGTGCAGTAGTCGTATTTATGCGATTGTTTGATGTAATCGCTAAACCATGTTTATATATATATGCCGAAGGCGTGTTTTCTCACATAAAGCGTGTCTTATTTTATAAACTGTTTCATGTCTTGCTTTATATTTCCGCTGATTACTCTGATGTATGACTACTTGGGTGCCCTGGTAAGGCACCAGTCACGGGCCCCGGAATGGGTCGTGACAAAAGTGGTATCAGAGCAGTTAATCCTCGGAAAGTGTCTGACCGTATCTAGTAAGTCTTGATTATCGGTGTGTTGCGCACCACCAATAATCGAGGCTATAAGATATTTAGGATTGGTTTCCATTCTTCTCACTGAGATCGTGCTTTAGAGGTGTTAAAGTTGGACCCTCTAACGTATTCCTTTTATATGATTATGCCTCCACGTAAGGCAACCGGGCCCAGAAGGGCAAAGCGGCCAAGGGAGTGCCGATCGAACACCTAGAGTCACGAGGGCTCGAGCCCGATCTATACCGTAGGCGGCGAGTTCTATGACGCCACGGCCCAGCGAGACCACAGTACCACACCTCGTCCCACGGCACAGGGCGGAGAGTTAGGGTATAAGAGAGATGGCCCACTTTTGGCTAGAGTTGTGGCGACACGAGGATAGGCTGGATCTGGCGGTTCGATTCGGCTCGGGCCGGTCGCACCGTGGTACACCCGAGGGCGCATTTGAGGCTACGAGATTTCTTGAGTTGTAGCCCTTGAGTTTTACTGGTGGCGGGAGGATGATCCGCGGAGTTCATCCGTCGATTCTGAAGGATCACGAGGTGATCAAGGCCTCGAGAGCAGTCCGTGACGCCGATTCGCGTCATTTGCGTGATCTGCGATCGATTGGTTTGATTCGTGGGAGTTATCCCGGGGAGAGCACGCATCCGCAGCTGCTTGGGATGATTTCTCGGAGGCTTTCCTCACTCACTTCTTGCCTCCACAGATGAGAAGCGCGGCCGATAGATTTTTACTTCGAGGCGAGAATTCGACCGCTTGTCGGGAGTACAATGTCGAGTTTGATTCTTTGGCTCGATATGTCCCGGCGTTGTGCGATTATGGAGGATAGGGTGCACCGCTACGTCACCGCTAGATGACTATATGGTAAGTCGGTATGCGGGTGTTTCTCTTCAGCAGGTATGGACATTACCCGCACGCAGCTCATGCTGCAGGATGTGAGGCGTAGAGACAGCGGGTTGACAGCAGCAGTGAAGAAGACGGCGGCAGGTCTTTTGGTAGCTATCGTGGTGGGCGGCCTGGCGGCGATCTAGATTTGCACCACAGCCAGCTCCGAGCACTCCTGCACCGTCCTCGGCACGGCCGGAGATATTCGAGGCGCACTGGGGCCCAGGACTTGAGCGTCGAGGCGGCAGAATGTGCGGCGATCGAGACCACCCGCCGGTGTGGCCGACGCGGTCGATCCCACTACGGGCGTTGTGGTGCTGCTACGGGCGCTTGTTTGATTGTGGCGGCGGTCACTATGCGAGGCCGTCCGACCGGCGATCTTGATGGTAGGTCACCCTGTGTTCTTTCGTCTTCTTCATCCCCGCGATTACTCGCCGCGGAGGGCAGGGTACTCGTGGGCGGTAGGTCGCGGCGGTCGTGGCGCTGGTCCCGATTCTAGCGGTCCTCGAGAACCGCATTTATGCTTTGTCGGTAAGCAGATCGTGAGGCCTCACCGATGTCATCGGTACCTTATCGGTTCTGGGTTTGATGTTTATGCCTTGATAGATCCGGTTCTACTGCGTCCTATATATCTCCCTTGTTGCTAGTAGGATAGGGATAGAGCCCGAGTCCATAGATCCTTTTGAGGTAGCCACGCCGGATGCGTGATTCGATGTTAGCTCGGCGGGTATATAGAGCTTCTCCGTGACTATTCTGATCGTCGGACCCTAGCCGACTTGATAGAGTTGAGATGATTGACTTCGGCGTGATCACGGGGATGGATTGGCTGGCTTGCTACGCCAATGTAGAATGCGAAGAGAGAGTAGTGCAGTTCGGTTTCTGCGAGCGGTTGTTGAGTGGGAGAGCGCGGTATCGCGGGGTGAGTTTATTTCCTACCTCAAGGCTAGGAAGATGGTGCGAAGGGTATATCTACCATCTCGTTGGTGTTTGATCTTCAAGGCTGCGATACCAGATTTTGATCGATTCCAGAGTCGTGAGTTCCCAGGGCGTGTTTCGGATGACCTCCGGGTATCCTCCCGAGAGGAGATTGAGTTTTGTATTGACATATTACGGACACTCGCCTATTTCCATTCCGCCATCTGAATGGCACTGCCGAGTTGAGAGAGTTGAAGGATCGGCTTAGGGATTTCTTGGAGAAGGGCTTCATCGGGCCTAGTGTTTCTCCGGGAGCGCGGTATTGTTCGTGAAGAAGAAGGGCGGGGCAGCTGCGCATGTGTATTGATTCTGACGGTGAACAAGGTGACCATTAAACGAATACCCTTCCCGAGATTGATGATTTGTTCGACGATTGCGAGTGCGAGATGCTTCTCCAAGATTGATCTACGGTCGGGCTATCATCAGTAGTCGAGAGGTGGGCGTCCTAGGATTCGCATTCGAGACGACGGGCATTATGAGTTGAGTCATGTCTTTTGGGTTGACGATGCTCGTGGTATTCATGGATTTGATGAGCAAGTGTTCAAACCATTTTTGACACGTTTGTGATAGTGTTCATTGATGATATCTTGGTTTATTCGCTCAGGCGAGGCATGCGGAGCACTTGAGGTATCTTGTGAGTTCTCCAGACGGCGATTGTACGCCAAGTTTTCCAAATGTGAGTTTTGGTTGACTTGATGGCGTTTCTTGGGCATATTGTCGGGTGATGGCATTCCAGTGGATACGGCAAGATCGAGGTAGTCGGGACTTGGCCTAGACCTACTACTCGGCGAGGTTCGCGATTTTAGGCCTGCGAGGATATTATCGGCGGTTCGTGGAGAAGTTTGCTTATCTCGCACCATTGACTAGGTGACTCGAGCGGCCAAATTTGATGGTGATGCTTGTGGCGTGGTTTCGATTCTTTGAAAGAGAGTCACGACCGCCTGTTCTTACTCTTCCGGAGGTCGGATGGTTATGTCGTGTATTGTGATGCGTCGGGCATCGGGTTGGGATGTGTGTTGATGCGACATGACGGGGTTATAGCATATCATCCGACGGTGAAGAAACACGAGAGAACTACCCCACCGTGATTTGGAGTTGGCGGTGTGATTCACGCTTTGAAGATCCGGAGGCACTATTTGTATGGGGTTCACGTGGATATTTTTACGACCACAAGAGCCTCCAAAGTATATCTTCACGAGAGGAGGCTGAACTTACGGCGAGGCGGTGGTTAGAGTTGCTTAAGGATTACGATGTTGATATCTGTACCACCGGAAGGCCAATGTTGTGGCGTATGCTCTTAGTCGTAGGTCGATGGGAGCCTATCGGATGTGCAACTAGGAGGAGGGACATGGTTCGTGATTTGCACGATTAGCGAGCCTTGGTGTCCGTTTGATTGATTACGATAGCGATGGGGTTAGAGTTCGTGAGGTTGCGAGTCTTCCATCGTTGAGTAGGTGAAGAGGCAACGATTCGAGGATCCCGCTTTGATTCGATATCGTGATCTGACTCTTACGTGAGGCAAAGTCTTTTTGAGGTAGCACCTGATGGGGTGCTAAGGTTTGAGGCGGCGTGTGTTCGGATGTTTCAGACTTGGCAGGAGTTCTTGGGAAGCACTACGCGGCGTTACTCTATCCATCCGGTCGACCAAGATGTACCACGACCTTAGATGCGTGTATTGGTGGGATGGCTTGAAGAGGGGCGTTGCGAGTTCGTAGCTCAGTGCGTGTTGTCGGCGGTGAAGGTAGAGCACGAGGCCCGGTGGTTTTATTCTGACGATTGAGATCCCGACACGGAAGTGGGAGGTAATCAACATGGACTTCATCACGGGATTACCTCGCACTCGGAGGAGACATGATTCTATATGGGTTATCGTCGGCGGTGTGAAATCAGCCCACTTTCTTCCGTCGGGCGACTTTTTACGGTGAGGATTATGCGAGACTTTACATCCGAGAGATCGTCGATGCATGAGTCCCTACTGATCATATCAGACAGAGCCCGGGCATTCGGCTAACTCGAGGTCCTTCCAGAGGGTTTAGGGGCGGTGAGCACAGTCGCATTTCATCCACAGACAGACGGGCGAGAGCGCACTATCCGACTCGAGGATATCTGCGAGCTGTGTTATTGACTTCAGTGGTAGTTGGGAGATCATTTGCCTCTAGTTGAGTTCGCGTATAATAATAGCTACCACTCCAGATTCGAGATGGCGCCTTATGAGGCCTTGTATGGGAGGAAGTGCAGTCGCCTATAGGTTGGTTCGATGTGGGCGAGTTCGGCTAGTGGGACCGATTTGGTGCAGCAGCGATGGATAAAGTGAATCTTATCCGAGCGGCTATCGATATTTCGAGTCGGCAATCGTATCACGAGATCATCGCCGTCGGCATCTTGAGTTCGAGGTTCATGATTGGGTTTTCTAAAGGTGTCACCCATGAAGCGGTGTGATGAGATTTGGGAAGAAGAAACTTCGGCCAGTACATTGGGCGTTTCGATTTTCCGAGGTAGGCAAGGTTGCCTATAAGTTGAATCTGCCGTCCGATCGGAGGCGGCATCCGGTTTTCACGTATCTATCTTTGAGAGATGTATCGGGGATCCATCTAGGTACACCCGATTGACGATGTCGGTGACCAGGGGTTATCGTATGAGAGATTCCATGCGCGATAGTCGATCGTCGGGTTAGGCGTCTGCGGACCAAGGGCGTGGCCGTCAAAGTCTTGTGGCGGAGCAGGCTCGAGGAGGAGATGACGTGGGGCCAGAAGAGGACAAGAGGCAGAAGTATCCTCACCTATTCCCCACACCTCCAGGTAATTCACTTTCCTACTTGTAAATTTTCATTATCGTTTATGCCTAAGTGTTGCTTTGTGGTCGTGTGTGGCATTTGCAAACTGTTTAAGTTATGAAGAACCTTATCGCTATCTGTCTTGGGAAGGAACATTCGGAATGAATGTTTCTAAGGAGGAGAATGTTATACCCGTATTTTCAGAGTATATACGTGAGGAATACGACAAAAGTTTAGCCTTAAGGTTTAGGCTTTGACGATTTTTGGGCACAACTCACAAAAGAATCGTTTCAAAAACGTTTCCACGCCTTCGTAGGGTAAATTCGGCTATGCCATTTCTAATTTTGCGGATTTTTCCGAGAGACGAAACATTTTGGACCAACGGGAGGCGACACTTGGCACCTCCAATTGGTGGACTTGAATCGCCCATTGACGAAAGTGGAGAGCATTAGCACGTTTTTTGTGCCTTGTGCACAAGTCAAGGAGTTGGTAGGATATTTGTGATTAGTTACTCCTCACCCTACACTTGCCTTGCACTTGTCTTAATCTTGGCCATTGGTTGGCCACCTCTTGACCTATAAATACCCCCCTTAGAGATGAAGAGTTCTTCATCCACAAATCTTTCCAAGTCTTGAAAATCCTCTCATCTCCCTTTGTAGCCTTTTCGTCCAACACCTCCCCCTCCCCTTGTGAAGGCCCTGGCGAATACCACCCCTCTAGCCTAAGTAGTTTGGTCGAGGCCCCCTAGCCTAGCCAAACCTACCCCCTCCTTTGGTAGGAAAGTTGCCTTCTTGTATTGTTATAATGCCCAAAATACCTAGCCCAAATACCTTAGTACTTAGTAGAAGTTGTGAAGAACTTCTAAGGTTTCCTGAGCATACAACTTAGGAGCAAAACCTTGCTCAGCGACTTTATCTAGGATATTATCGGGCTTAATGAGGTAACTAATCCTAACCCTCTTTTGAATTAGAGAATACTTCATCGTTGTAGTATAAGAATAAGTATAAATACTTAGAAGAATATTGCGAATAGGAATTGAGCATATCACAAAGAAGGGTTTAAAAGAAGAATAATCAAATCAGACTTACATGGGATGTTTTCACAAAGAGACTTATATAGCTCACCGGGTAGGAAGTGCTGCCCGACTTTCCGTAGAATTGTGAACCCTCTGTTTAGAATGACCTTGAGTAGTCTTTGATAGATGTGCATGACTATTATAGGTGACTCTGCGCGACATATTCAATCAAGTGTGGTTTTCATTTGAGAAGGTATGTGATTCTCCCTAAAGCATGATATTTACAATATATATATAGTACGGTAGACGCATACGTGTTAACCGAATAATAACTACGGCAATGTCTTTGACTTAAGCTCCGACAATACTTACGGAATGCCTCAGCTTAAGCCGAATAATACTTACAGTAATGCCTCACGGCTTTAAGCTCAATAATAAAGATGAAAGCATTTCAAAAGAATATCAATCATTTTTTTGAAGAGAACTAACTGGTTTTAAAGCGAAGCTTAAGAGTTATACTAGCTTTATGGGAAGTTAGGTATAACCACTTAAGATTAATAAAGGAACTTTTTACCTATGTGTTTGTAACAAGACTTATATTGATTGGTGAAAAGAATAAAATGGTTTGATAAGTGGACACGATATGATGCTATGTGTGTTA